>PVHX01002019.1:0-181857 GCA_004024805.1 Geosciurus inauris
TTACATCAAGGTATCCATTAGAGCACACTGCACTAATGATTATTTGCACTTCCAATAGAATTGGTCCACTAGGTGCTCAAGGATGTATTTAGTCCATCCACAAAGATTAAGCCTCCCTCCTGAGAGTAGAAATGGGCACCACCTGTCACTTCTCTTTCTCTGAACCATTGGATCAGGTACTCTTTTTTTTTTTTCTAAGTCCAATGTTTGTATCTCTGGGCCAGTTCAGGACCAGCCCTGTACTTATTAGTGTAAGTCTTTTTCCCCTTCCTCTGAGACAAAGGAGTTATTCCAGTTTCTGTGGCCATCACGGTACTTGTGAAGGGTGTAGGTATCCTTTTCTAATAATGTCTCTATTCTTGTGGTTTTTTTCACCTTAGTTGAATTTTAGGATTACAGGGAGATTTGAAAAGATACCAATTTCTAATATTCATTCTCCAATATTTTGATTCAGTGGTATATGATGCAACTCCTGGCATCAGTATGTTTTGTAATATGTCCAGGGAGATATAGTGTGCAACCACAATTAAGAACCATTGCTCTATTTCTGATTAACTAGAATGGAGATTAGCAAACTTTTCTGTGAAGGGCTAGATAAGTATTTTAGACTTTATGGACAACTTTTGTAATTTTGTGATACAAAAGCAAATGAATGAGTGTGGCAGTGGTTCAATAATATATTATTTACAAAAATATACTGTGGTCTGGATTTGGTTTGTGAGCTATAGTTGGTCAACCCTTGAATTAGACCAACACAACATAAATAAATACCTTAAAGCTACAATAGAAGGCTGGTGCGGGGCCATGCTTCAGGAGTCTCACTAGTATGTTCTAAATTCTAACAATGACAAATAGTTCAATTTCTCTATCTTCGCCATTTGAAACTAGCTGTTTGGCATAGGCTTAGGTGTGATGTAATTTGTCTTCAAGTACAGAACTGCAGAATCCCCACTATTAACTTCACTGTGGCAGGTTCATGTTGGAGACAGTAACCTCCGAGCCAGAGCCCTTGCCTATGGGTTGCCACACAGCTATGATATTTAGCCAAAAGCCATGTTCACAAGCAATTCTGCTCCCAATGCTTGGTCTCCTTCCCCCATTTGGCAGAAGGTGTATGTTGAAAGACAATTCTCCATGGCTTTCCTGTGTTCTTGTCTTGCCAGTGAAGCATGAACTGCCCTTTGTTCTGGACTGTATTTTCCAAAAATGCTTACATAGTGAACATCTTTGGGAGATATGGATAGTGTTCCAAAAGAAATAGAAGTCTCTGGAGCAAAAACTTATAGTTCTTACTCTCCAGTGTAATAAATATGTTTAGCAAAAGAAGGCATGTTAATGCCCATAATGAATATTAAGGTTTCCCCGAGTTCAGAGTTTGTCTCCTATAGAGCAACCCACCATGTTGTATAGTACCCACCTGGGCCCATCCATGCTGTCCTGGATTTGATTTTTGCTCAAGAGAGCCAAGTGAAAACAACTTGGGCTCAGTTTCACCATTGTTCTCACAGATTTTAAATCCCAACCAGATCGACCCAGTTTGTTGACAGGAGCAGCAGAATTGGCAATCAAAGCTCATGGTTTTAGTGTGAAGGGGTGATTTATAGGCACGTGCAGGAAGACCTGGCCTAAAGAAGAGGAGGGTGTCAATATAAAGTTCTTCACTGACCCCAGAAAGATCAAAGGTAGGTGCCTTAGAGAATTGTCGAATCAGAAAAAAAGGACATCTGAAAATTTTAAGGTGCACTTCAGTTTCTCAAGTAATAGTGCTTCTAGGAAGTTCTTAAGCTCTAAAGTGCAAGACAGATAAGGGCTTATCTTGAAAATAAAGCTAATGGAGTTAATACCAAAAAGATTTATAGGAGACTTTGAAGTTTTGAAGAGAATTATATCCACAGAAATATAGCATGAACCATATACAATGAGAAGAGGCATTGGATCTCTCAACTGCAATCAGGAACCAGCCTGAGAAAACTATTCAGATGAAAATACATGCTACTTTAATGAAAAAGGAAAGACAAATCAGAGGGCAGAACCAAGAACCATGGAGAGTCATTTCTGGGCAGAAGCAGGACTGAATGCTAATTAATGATATTCCAACATGTATCCAGATGAATTTCAGAACTGTCTGGGACTAAGGACTCCTTTGTGCTTGCATTCATCCTCCTCTGAACAAGTGTTAGCTACAGCAGCCATTTGTTTCTATTTTATGTTGGTTGTTGAGGCAGATACCTTGTCTCTAGTTTCAAAAGTCTACAACAGGAGTTGGTATACTTGAGCAAATTTAAGGAACTACTCCTGAGGGATCTTAGCCATACCTACACTTGATTTTTTAGTCACACTTTGTGCTGTCATGTTGGATGTGACAGGCACTTCCACTACAGCACAGCTATGATTGCTTGCATATCAGCTGCCTGCTGCCTTATCATGGAACAGGCCTATCTGGTGCTATAAGTTAGAAACAAGATTATGAGATTATAGACTGAGCTGATGTCATCATAAGATAAGACTTTTGGAGTGGGAGGCCTAATTATGGCCAGTAGAATATAATAGAAGTGATGTATGTCACATCTGAGATAAAGTTATAAAAGAATGAAGCTTTCATCTTGGGCTCTCTGTTGCTTAGATCCCTTGCTGTGGTACAAAATACACAGAGTAGTTGTATGAGGTCCACATGCTAAGGAACTAAGTCCTCCTGCCAACAACCATGGGAATGAGCCAGAAAGTAGATCATTAATCCTCATTTGAGACTTGAAATGATTACAGCCTTGGCTGACAGCTTTATGGAAACCTCAAAAACCCTAGGCCAGGGCATCATAGCTGTTACCAGATTTTTGGCTCTCAGAAATAAATGTTGTTTTATGCTACTAATTTGGGGGGTAACTTGGTATGAAGAAATAGGTAACTAATGAAAACAGACAACAGTGCAGTCACCTGTCATCTTAAAAAGAAAAAAATTAACAATATTTGAAAAACAGAACCTCAGGGGGGTCCCTCTCTAGTCCAATCTGTATCTCTCTGACTCCAGATGAAAAGTTTGCTTTTAAGAGCTCTGGTCAAGTGCTATACAAATTCGATGTGATTCCAATTAAAATCCCAATGTCATTCCTCATAGAAATAGAGAAAGCAATCATGAAATTCATTTGGAAAAATAAGAGAACCCAGAATAGCCAAAGCAATCCTTAGAAGAGTGAAGCAGGAGGCATCACAATACCAGACCTTGAACTATACTACAAAGCTATAGTAACAAAAACAGCATGAAATTGGCACCAAAATAGACATGTAGACCAATGGTTCAGAATAGAAGACATAGAGACAAATCCACATAAATATAGTTATCTCATACTAGAAAAAGATGCCAAAAACTTACAGTGGCAAAGATACCCTCTTCAACAAACAGTGCTGGGAAAACTGGAAATCCATATGCAGCAAAGTGAAAGTAAACCCCTATCTCTCACCATGAACAAAACTCAACTCAAAGTGGATCAAGGACCTAGGAATTAGACTAGAGACTCTGCGCCTAATAGAGGAAAAAGTAGGCCTAAACCTTCATCACGTGAGATCAGGCCCTGACTTTCTTAAGAAGACTCCTAAATAAAATCAAGAATCAATACATGGGATAGATTCAAACTAAAAAGCTTCTTAGCGAAAGAA
Organism: Geosciurus inauris; assembly: GCA_004024805.1. Classification (NCBI taxonomy): domain Eukaryota; kingdom Metazoa; phylum Chordata; class Mammalia; order Rodentia; family Sciuridae; genus Geosciurus; species Geosciurus inauris. The sequence goes on from PVHX01002019.1 coordinate 3,652, forward strand.
AATGAGGTGAAGAGAGAGCCTACATTTTGGGAGCAAATTTTTACCACATGCACATCAGATAGAGCACTAATCTCCAGGATATATAAAGAACTCAAAAAACTTAACACCAAAAAAAAAAAAAATATAACAAGGAATCCAATTAATAAATGGGCTAAGGAGCTGAACAGACACTTCTCAGAAGATATACAATCGATCAACAAATGTATGAAAAAATGTTCAATATCTCTAGCAATTAGAGAAATGCAAATCAAAACTAAGATTTCATCTCACTCCAGTCAGAATGGCAGTTATCAAGAATATAAACAATAGTAAGTGTTGGCAAGGATGTGGGGGAAAAGGCACACTCATATATTGCTGCAAATTGTTCAACAAATGTGGAAAGCAGTGTGGAGATTCCTTAGAAAACTTGGAATGAAACCACCATTTGACCCAGCTATCCCACTCCTCGGTCTGCACCCAAAGGACATATAAACAGCATACTACAGTGATGCAGGCACTTCAATGTTTATAGCAGCTCAATTCACCATAGCAAAACTGTGGAACCAATGTAGATGCCCTTCAGTAGATGAATGGATAAAGAAACTGTGGTATATATACACAATGGAATATTACTCAGCATTAAAATAGAATAAAATTATGGCATTTGCAGGTAAATGGATGGAGTTGGAGAACATCATGCTAAGCAAAGTAAGCCAATCACCAAAAAACAAATGCCGAATGTTCTGATAAGTGGATGCTGATCCATAATGGGGGAAGGAGCATGGGAAGAATGGAGGAAATTTAGTCAAAGGGGAGGGAGAGGTGGGATATGAGGGCAGAAAAGATGGTGGAATGAGATGGACATTAATGCCCTAGGTACATGTATGACTAACTGCACATGTATGGTGCGACTCTACATTGTATACATCCAGAGAAATGAAAAGTTGTGCTCCATTTATGTACAATGAATCAAAGTGCATTCTGCTGTCATGTATGCCTAATTAGAATAAATAAATTAAAAAAAAAAAAAGCTCTCTGGGCTGGAGTTGTGGCTTAGTGGTACAGCGCTTGCCTAGCATGTGTGAGGCGCTGGGTTCAATTCTCAGCACTGCAAATAAATAAAGTCCACTGACCACTAAAAATACTTAAAAAGAAGAGAGAGCTCTGGTTGACATGATTAGATCAGATTAGATTATATTAGGCTCACTTTAATCCAGTATAATATCTTTAAGGCCCATAATCTTGATTTCATCTGTAAAGTCCCTTTTGCCAAGTTGTGCAATACACCCAAAGGTTCCGGGGATTAGGACATGAACATTTTTCAGGGCAAGGCAGTTTTCATTCTGCCTATTATATGCATGTGTGTCTTAATGATATACTAATAAATTTTATACAACTAAAAATCTTTTTATAAATGTTCCCACTTGAGTTTTCTATTCAATATCTTTGTGCAATTAATTCATGTTGAGGAGTCATTCAGTTTTCACTGATATGCTCTCCTATATATCCATACATTGGCCCATGGATTTTAGGTTGTCTCCAGTGCTGCTCACTATAAACAATGTTGCTACAAACCATTTTTTGTACTCATCTAGTACCAATATCTAGAAGTGGAGCTTCTAGATCATGTAGTATAATTATCTTTCACTTTACTTCATAGTGACAAATTGTTTCTCAGAAAGGCTGTGCTAGTTTACTCTCACCAGCAGTCATGTAAGAGTTCCTATTGCTCCACATCTTCACTGACACTTGGGATTAAAATACTTCTTTGTTTTGCCAGTCTGAAAGGGTCTAAAGTGGTATTTATTTACATTTTTCTTTTGGTTCTGGTGATGTAACCCAGGGGTGCTGTACCACTGAGCTACATCTCAAGCCTTTTTTATTTTTTTGAGATAGGGTCTCTCTTGCTAAATTGTCAAGCCTGGCCGTGAATTTGTGAGCCTCCTGCCTCAGCCTCCTGAGCTGCTAAGCTTAGAGGCATGTAGGCCTGGCTTGACTTGCATTTTCCTAATGAATTATATGGACTGTACTATTTTGGTGTCTTTATGATACTGAGTCTTCCTACTCATTAACATGGACTAACACTGTTTATTCAGGTCTTAAAACATCCTTTAGTCAAATTTTAAATATTTATGCATGTTAGTTTTATTCATGTTAGATTTATTCCACAATGTCTTATTTGTGCTATTATAGGCAGTATTATTAAATACATTTTTCTTCTATGTTGATGTAATTGTCCTGTAATTTTCTTTTCTTATATAATCCTTATCTGGTTTTATTATTCAGGCTATTCTTGCTTGATACAATTGTTTTGGGAATTACCTCTTTTTGGGTATACAGTTCAACTATATTGGTTTTATAGAAATACAAGTGATCTTTGAATATTGTTCTTACAACCACTTTCCTAAACTGTCATTCTTGCTCTTATTTTTATCTATATTCTTGTAGTTTTCTTAGTAAACTATCATATTACCTGTTAACATAACATTAACACTGTTGGTATTTTTTATTTTTATATTTTGTGCAGGTCTGTATGTATTGGTGGTTCTGGAAACAGAACTCATGTATGTCAGGGAAGCACTCTACACTGAGCCATATCCCCAGACCTAAACTGACAATTCTGCTCATCCTTACCTATCTTTTTCTTCCTTCCTTCCTTCCTTTCCCTCACTCCCCTCTCTCCTTTTTCTAGCTAGGACGTCCAGTGGAAATGTGAATAGTAGTGGTGACATGTAGCATTTCTGCCTTGCTTCTGATTTTTAAAGGCAATGCTTCCAGTGTTTATTTTGAGACAGGGTCTTGCTAAGTTGTTTAGGGCCTTGCTAAGTTGCCAAGGCTGGCTTTGAACTCATAATACTCCTGCCTCAGTCTCCAGAGCTGCTGGGATTACAGGTGTGTATCAATGCACCTGGCCTCTTTTTTTTCTATTGTAAGTTTTCAAGGACATAAATTTCCTTGTAGGTTTTACTTCCATTGCATTTCCTAAATTCCAATATTGAATTTTTCACTGTCACACAGTCTTTTTTTTTCCTTTTGAAAATATATAAAAAAATTTTAACAATATTTTAAACAATAAAACAATATTTATTTATTTATTTATGGTACTGGAGATTGAACTCAGGGGTGCTCTATACAGAGTTATATCTATAGCCCTTTTTTATTTTACTTTTTTGTTGAAACAGGTGTCACTGAGTTGCCAAGGTTGGCCTTGAACTTGTGATCCTCTTGCCTCTGCTTCCCAAATAGCTGGGATTAAAGGTGCATGCCACCACATCCAGCCAAAAACTAGAACAATTTTTAAAAAATACTGTACAGTTAATTTTGTTTTGTGGTGCTAGGCAAGTGCTCTTCACTAAGCCATAGCCCTCCCTATTTCACATTTTGATGCAAGGGGGAATATGAAGAATCGGAAGATCCTACAATTACAGGATTGTGAATTTTTGGAAGGGTCAAGGACAGACAAGCACACAGACAGCTACACTCAGTTTCTTGTGACTGTAATCGGTGATGTAGGCACCGGAGGATCCTCTGCCCAACATGAGAACTGGAACATACTAGTACCTTTAAGGTGTCTAAATGAGTGTCTTCTTTTCCTCTACCCTCTTTGCCTCCCCTCCTCCTACCCTTTTCTCTTTATTAAGTTGCCTTTTATTGTTGTTGCAATTTTTTCTTAAATTAACAGACATTTTAAGCTTAGATTTATTGATGAGAATATGTACAGCATTCACAAACTCTGGAATACCATGGTGGTACATGAGGCATTTTGTAAGTTCATGAATGAATTGCATGCAGGTAAAGCAAATTCATATCCAGAGTATCATTTTTTTCCAGTAAGGAAAAAGTGCTGTCCTTTTTGTGATGGAAGTGGATCAGTGTAATCAATCTGCCACCAGGAAGCTGTCTGATCACCACAGGGAATGGTGCCATATAGGAGGCTTAGTGTTGGATTTTTGCTCAGAGGTGGCCTTGGACCAGTCAGCCTTGGTGAGTGAAGTCCATGTTGCTGAGTTCATGCTTAACTTCAATCCCTGCTACCACAGCCACTTTGTTCATGATCACAGGGGGTGAAGTCAGGGGTGGCTTGGAAAGAGGACAAAAGCTGTTCACAGAATGGGTTGTCGTATTTACTTCATTATTAGTCTGCCTCTGCTGAGGTCACCTTTTGGTGAGCATTTACATGGGACACAAATATTTCCATGTCTTTTGCCCATTCAGAGAGGTGTATCAACATACCTCTTCACCAAATGTCTTTGTCACCAATTTTTCAATCATGACCCTTTCAAATCCTTGACTACCCAGCCAAACTAAGGGTCATAGCTTGTGAAATTGAATTTAATTGCATATCTGGCCATCTTCCCTTTCAATCAAAGTGAACAACCTGGTGCATTATTCCAAGCTTCATTTGGAGGGTATCTCTTTACCAGCTGTCCTTCAGGGATGTTGTGGAGAGAGGCTGTAGTTCTACAGCTGTCCAATTTGGGGTAGTGCCTGCAGAACCATCTGTAAGCCAGGACCTAGTCATCTTCCTGTCAGCAGATTACAGGGGGCTGCCCATAGGATCAGGTAGGGAGAAAGAAGGCAGGAGTGAGGAATGGGCCTTTGGAACACTTCTTCATGTAACTTTTTTCAGCCTTCAGAGCCTACTCAGTCTAAGTATGGGTATACCATTTCCACTTGATGATGGAGTGTGACTGTGCATGCCATGGTTTGGGGGATAGGTCAGTTCTCATGATACTAAGGCCCAGTAGCAGGCCAAGAGCTCTCTCTCAAAACAAGTAGGTATTTATGGTATTTCCAGTCTTGTTACAAAATCTTACTCACCACTAGATCTGCTAGATCATACAGCCTAAGTGCCAGCGCAGCTTGTATGCAGCCTGCACAAGTTGCAAAGCCTTTTCTTGTTCTGGACCCAACTCAAAACTGGCAATTTTGTGGTCACTTGGTAAATGGGCTGGAGTAACACACTCAAATAAGCATTTGTTGACTCCAAAGCACAAGATCCATTAAATGTTATATCTCTTTCTTGGCTGTAGGTACACTTAATGCAACCATTCATCCTTCACATTAAAAGGGATGTTTTAAAATGCCTCAAACCACTGGACCCCACTAATTCCACTGAGGTGGAAGGCCTCTGAAGTGCAGTTAGATTTCCTACCTTGTTACTAGTAAGTCTGCAGTATTTACTATTTCTTGATCACTTGGTTCAGTTAGTATCATGTCATCAATGTAATGATTAGTATAGAATCTTGTGGATAGGGAAGGTGATCAATATCCCTGCAAACTAATTTATGACATAAGGATGGAAAGTAGATAATACCTGAGGTAGGAACGTGAAGGTGTACTGCTGGCCTTCCTGGCTGAAAGCAAACTACCTCTGATGGGTTTTTATGGATAGGTATGGTGAAAAAGGCATTTTCCAGATCAGTATTGTGTAGCAGGTACCAAGTGATGTGTTAATTTGCTCTAGCAATGAAACCACATCTGCTATACCAGCTGTAATCCTTTGATTAAAATTATAATCCATAGCCATTTCCCAACATTATTATTATGCAAATGCAAATACCATCCCCAAACAGAAGTTCCTTCATTCTCATCTGTTACTTATCTTCCGAGGCTTACATATACATACAAACATATTATCTCTATTGGTTCCTTAAAAATATACAGGTAGGATAAAACTGTTCTGCAGCTTGCTCTTCTCATTCTATAATACAGCACAGACCCCTTCTGATTTAGTATATAGAGACCTGACTCATGTTGAATGGTTGCATGTTCAGTGAAATAAATATACTGTATCTTTCCACCTTTCTTTTTAATGACAAAATTCTGACTTTGGTTTCAAAACATGCTGAATGCATTTGGCTCACCATTATCTCTCACCATACTTCTGGTAGCTCTGGGTATATCAGGACTTGGTGAACTTGAGGATAGAAAGGGTTTCTTGGCCTGCCTGTCTGGAAAGTACAGTGGTACCTTGTAGACCTTTTGTCTTCAATGTTTTCAAAATGTCTTCTAAAATGTGTTTGAAAAAAAAAAAAGTAAACTCCAATTACATCATTTGGTGATGTGTACGGTCATTAAACAGTTTAATAATATGATAAACACAGAATATTTATAAATTATATTCATTATATACCAAGTATATGTCTATTAAAGTGAACTTGGGACTTCAGATCATTTGGTACTTTCTAATCAGACTGAAATGCTTGATAGCAATAGTAGTCTACTTTGGACCAAACATTAATTAAACTTGTTACTACAGCAAGCAATCAATTTTTCAGTTGTGTGACTGCAATCTCTGCCATATATCCTTCCCTCTGGATAAAAAAGTTCAGCAAAGGTATGGGTAAACTGAATAGTGATACTGGCTGGAAAGAATAAATGAGACTGACTTATAGCCCTAGCTTCATGTATGACTGCATATGTGATGTGAGTCTACATCATGTACAACCAGAAAAATGAGAAGCTGTGCTCCATCTGTGTACAATGAATCAAAATGCACTCTGCTATCATGTATACCTAAGCAGAATTAAAAAAAAAGAATAAATGAGAAGTATATTTTTTTAAGATGTATTAAAAAAAGAAAGCATTCCTTTTATAAATAGGACAAAAAAAGTGAACTAAGAAAATGGAGACACAAAAAAACTAAATAAAGCTAGTAATCTTAATGTGATTTGAGGGGCTGAAGATATAGTATCAGATTAAAATCAAACTGGAGCGTACAGAAAAAGAGAAAATAGATGAGGCAGTTTAAAGTAACCTGAAAACCAGGATATAAACATCTATACAGTAAGACAGCTTTGAGGACAAAATTTCAGGTGAGCTAAAGAGTATATGGCAGAACTATCAATGATTTGAAGACTAGAGGGTAGCGAAAAAATTCAGTGTTGGGTTTGGTAAAAAGAAGAAATCAGAGGCTTTGTATTTGAATATTAGTTAATGAATAGGAGAACAATTTCACCCCCTAAAATAAAATTATACTTTTTAAAACTTGCAAAGTTTACCTCTTAAAAATCTTCTTTCAACATTAATTTGTCTCTATTAGTGATTAAATTCATTAACATCCTGTGTTGCTTTATAAATTACAGTCTTCTCTGTTATAAATTTTGTTTTCAGCAAAGCAAATAGTTAATAAGCTGTTCTGTATTACCTGGATTGTTTTCTTTTATGGTAACTAAATAGAATACTCCTCTTGGGGAAAGGAGACCTGATGCTAGTGGAAAGAATCTGTCCATGACTTCTCGGCCATTTCTGCCACCAGCCCAAGCTGCTGCTATTCCGTGACTTCCCACCTGTGGCCAATTAGATTTTTTTTTTATTGACTCAAGACAAGTTTAATTTAGATCACAAAGTAAATCTTTTTGACAGGTAACATCACCAAACAAGTCTATATTTTGTATTTTACTGCTGACCAACAGAAAGTTAAGTTGAATCTAGGTTTCACAGTTTTTTAGTTTGTGTAACCTTAGGCAAATTGGTAATTTTTTTTGTGAATTACTTTCTTCCCTTATCTGTAAAATTAGAAAAACTAGAAAAACAATTATTTCATCAGTACAATTAGAAGAAATGATAAAAATATTTTTAAGGCCAGGGATGTAGCTCAGTGGTACAGTGCTTGTTTAGCATGCATAAGTCCCTGGTTTCAATTCCCAGCACCAAAAAAATATTTTTATCTGCTGTAAGAATAGTTTTGAGCGACATTGCTTTACACATACTAAGTAATAATAATTAATAATATAATAAAATGAGAGACCTGGGTAACTCTTATACTTAACATAGAAGAATTCTTAGAAGCCTGAAGGGAGAGTTTGTATTTTAAGAGATCTACTGTACAGAAACAATTTCAAATGTCCCAATGCATATGGCTCTCTCCTATGCTACTGAAGTATGAAATGTACTTTTAGGAACCCATTCATTATATAAAGGTACACTGAAGTATTTTTTCCTCTAAAAATCTAATTATATTCTAGAAAGAAACTGTGTTAATCAGCTTTTTGTTGCTGTGACAAATACCTGAGAAAAACAAAGGAGAAAAAATTTATTTTGGCTTACAGTTTTAAAGGTTTCAGTCCACAGTCAGGTGGCTCCCTTGCTTTGGGTCTGAGGTGAGGCAGAATATGGCAAAAGGGTGTGGCAGAGAAAAGCTGCTCAGTGCCTAGCTGCCAGGAAGCAGAGAGACACAGAAAGGAAAGGCCTAGGCATAAGAAATACCCTTCCAGGGCATGTCCCACTCCCCAGTCTTCTTCCTCCCACTTCTTGCAGATTCCATCACTTCCAATAGCCTATTCGTATTTTAATCTATGTAATGTATTAATTCACTCAGAAGGTTAGAAACCTTGTGATCCTATCAGCTTCCAAAAACCCCAACTCTGAACACTGTTATACTAGGAACCAAGCCTTCAACACATGAGTGTTTGGGGGACAGTTCTTTATCCAAACTATAACAAACTCCATGAAAGTTTTAGTATTAAGAATCTTTTGATCCTTACCATTGTATATTGTTTTAAAAATCAAAGACTATTTTGAAGAAATTGGTCAATCAACATTAACACAATTGTTTTCTATTTCCTTCCATAGCCTTTATCTATATTTTAATTTAAAATATTTACATTTCTATTTGTATTCATTTCACATGGCATATACTACTCCTTTAAAAATAATTCTTTTATATCTATAACCAAATGCATACATAATTTTACAAAGGAGAAAAGTATGTTCATACACCTCATTTTAAAATAGCTGTACTTTCTCTTGCTGTTTTGGTCATCTTTTCCTCCCCTATCTTTAATGAACAACAGGGATTTTTTAAAATTATATTTTACAAAGACAAGATCATATTCTATATTCTCACCTGAATCTTGCTTTTCTTATTCAACAGTATCTTATGGAAACCCCCTCTTTTCACCTGGTGTAGTTTTTTTTGTTTTTGTTTTGGTACTGGGGATTGAACTCAGTGGCACTCGACCACTGAGCCACATCCCAGCCCTATTTTGTACTTTTTATTTAGAGACAGGGTCTCACTGACTTGCTTAGTGCCTTGGTTTGCTGAGGCTGGCTTTGAACTAATGATCCTCCTGTCTTAGCCTTCCGAGCTGCTGGGATTACAGGCATGTGCCACTGTGCCCAGCCTCATCTGGTATAGTTCTAATTTACTATTTCAATGGCTGTGTAATGTTATTTAGTTGTTTTTGGGCATTCACTGTGTCCATTTGTGTAAATTTCTTTGAATCTAAATCTGACTCTTTTCACACTTATCATATATTCCTTTCACTATAATTTTCCACAAAGCTCATCATTTTAGGAAATTTACCAGTTCCTCTGTAATCTTGGGAACTCTTTCCTCTTGGGAACTTCTTTTTGCTGGCATCCCTTTGCTTTCTCTTGGGCTCAACTATGTCTTCTTCTGGGATCCATGTCTTTCTTTTCCTCTGTTTACTTCCTCTGTTTATTTTGGAGGAACACATTCTCTTTATGTTTCAAGAGGTAAGATGGTCTGTGGCCAGCCTCTTGTCACTCTGTCACAATATGGGTTAGGATTGTTATGGTTTGGATATGAAGTGTTCTTCAACAGCTCATGAGTTGAAGGTGTGGTCTTCAATTCAGCAATGTTCAGAGGGGGGTGCTTTTGGGAATTGATTGAATCATGAGGGTTCTGACTTCATCAGTAAATTAACCCATTGATGGATTCATAATTTGATGACATTATTTGGACATGGAAACTGCAGGAGGACCTAGTTGAAGGGAGTAGGTTCTTGGGGGCATGTCCTTGATACTATGTCTTGTCCCCAGGCCTCCCCAGCTTTTATTTTTCTCTCTGCTTCCCAACTGTCATGTGAGCAGCTCTGCTCTGCAACACCCAACCTGCCACAGGCCCACAGGCAATGGAGCCACGTGACCATGGACTGAAACCTCTGATACTAAGAAAATAGAACTTTTCTTCTTTAAATTGGTTTTCTCAAGTATTTGGTCACAGCAACAAAAAACTGACTAACTCAGACTCCTTTGTGAAATGACTTTCCAGGGATGCTTAATCGCATTTGTCTGCTTACACTTAGAGATAACCCTCCAGGGTGATTATCTGGACCAGCCTCTCCCAGAACGCTCAGGTGTGTGTGCTTCAGGAAAGTCAACTGGCACCAACACACAGGTTCCCATCTTCAGAAAGGAGTAGGCATGTTTGGTGGCTTTCTGTTTGTCTGATACCTGGGCTAACTGCTGTGTCCACCTCTGATTCTTCAGAGACCACACACACCAACAGTACCTTATTTCATATTTATGGACATACTAGTAAGTACAGCCAAACATTTACGAACATAAATTCCTATTATTATAAGCTCTAAATCTTCAATCTCCTTTTGTGATTTCCCCTTCTTTACCATCATTGCTCATTACTTTGTGACAATGACTTCCTACCTTCTCATATGAGTTCATATGTCAGTAGAGCAATGGCTTTTTTTTGTTGCTTAACTGCTATTAGTAGTATTAGCAATCAAGTAGATCTTTTTCACCTTGGTATAAGGTGAGTGCAATGCTTATCAGCTTTGCTACAGAATCATCATCAAAGAAAAATACAGGCAAAAGACAGACTAGTCTTAGTCCATTATAAAACTGTCTGCCTTGACCTTCCTGGAAAATGGTTTACCTGTTCATTACTGAGGTATTAAAAATCATATATTTCAATCCTTTTCCCCACTAAAAATGAGAATTGGATCCACACTTCCACTTTCTGGTAATACCTATAAAAGGAGGAAGCCTAACACTTTCAGAAGGAATTCCTATGTGAGTTTATTATTCATCAAAAATACTAAAAAATTATTTTATTTCATAAATTTGTTATTCATGATAAAGGATAGGCAGATATAGATGATTAAAATACAAATTTAAGTACCTATTTTAAAATGTGACTTAGGGGAGAATTTAAGGACATATAATGTATATTTTGATTCCTTTCCTGTCTAATAACAGTATCCAATTACTGACAATTAGGATAAAATCAAAGCAGTGTGTTTGCAGCAGCTGATAGATGTCAGATGATGTTCATTTTATTTTAGAAACAGAATAGCCAAAAATATTCATAACTAAATTTTGCTGCATGTCTTACCTCTTCAGGTGGAGTCACAACATAGGGGGGATTGAACACAAGAAGATCAACTTTTTCCTTCAGCCTTGGTAACAAGCCTTTAACCTAAATGTATTCAACAACAGTGTTTTAATTAAGCTGGACTCTGATTTAAATAATAAATAAATCTTTAAAGCTACTTTCCTATGTTCGTGGAAAAAAGCAATGTTAGAAGGCTTTACTTTTAGATAGAAACAAATATTTTTGTGTTTTCAGATGAAGATTATGTGCACTTAACTAAAAACAATGACCAGAATGAACAAACATTTAGTAAGGCCTCTGTTATTCAACAGCACACTCTGGGTTTCTTCTGAGAAAATGAAATGAGGCGGCAAAGTCTAATTCTATAGCAGATATTCTGTACAGATTTGGACATAAGTTTAGACTATATCCACTGAGTTAAACCTGTATTTCCTAACCAAGAGAAAAATTTGATGGAATGACAGAAAACATCTGAAGTTTAGAAATATCAGAAGATAAACTTTTTGCTTTCAGCTTCTTCATTACTTGTACATGTACTAGCTGAAAGAATTAGATATCAAAGAAGGAAAGCATTGGATATAGTGGTTAAACTGAAGACATTTGGTGTTTTGAAAATCCTTATAGTGGATCTAATTTTCTATGGAACAAGAAAAAATGTCCTTTGTAAAGGAAGTATGTGTAGTACTTTCTTTAGAATTTTGTAGTTTCTTGAAATGGCCAAATGCTACTTAAAGTATTCCTCTATGCAGTTAAACAACTAAATACTTAAAAATCATATCTGATTATGTCATTTTGTGCCTTCATACACATAGTAAAGTAAAAATCCTATATATGAAAGAACTCTTTACCCATTGATTCTAAGGCTATTTTTTGAGATGGAATAACAAAATATCTCAAGACAATATGCAGAACTTTATTATTGACATTCTCACTATTTTCCCCATATATGCATAAGGATCTACCATATTTATTGAATATCATTCTTTAAATAAATACTATTTTGTTAAATAAATTAAATGTAAATGGAGACTTTACCATTTACTATTATAAATGGAAAATCAAAATAACTCCCTGGAAATAGAAATGTCTCAAGAATAAATGCAATACAAACAAAAAATGTTGTTAGTTATAATTACTGTTGCCAGTTTCAGAGTAACCCAGGCCCGCTCTTTTCCTTAAATGGCATCTGTAAGTGCTAAATAGGTGTAAGAAAAACACCAAACTGAGGCCTTCTCCTTAATGTGATCAGAATGGCTGAAAGGGAATTAAAGAAATAACACCTTGGGCTGGGGTTGTGGTGCAGTGGTAGCGTGCTCGCCTAGCATGCGTGAGGCACTGGGTTCGATCCTCAGCACCACATAAAAATAAAATAAAGATATTCTGTCCACCTACACCTAAAAAATAAATGTTTAAAAAAAAAAAAAGAAATAACACCTTTTAAATTTTGTAATTCGAAGTCACTTAATACCCAGGCATATCACCTAAATATTGGGTACATTGCTGGGCTACTTACATATATTATTATGAAACAATGTCTTTGAATTTTCATTTTATACAGGTTTATGCAAGCAATCCTATTTTAATCATCAGATTAAGTCTGTTAACTATGCTGTTCAATGAGAACTATTAAGTTGTGCTTTTGAAGAAATGTTTACAGAGCTAAATTTTCTTTCCCTACTCATTTAAAAAGAGAAAAGAAGCCAGGCGCAGTGGCTCAAGCCTGTAATTCCAGAACTTAGGGAGGCCGAGACAGGAGAATCGCAAGTTCAAAGCCAGCCTCAGCAACGGCGAGGTGCTAAGCAACTCAGTGAGACCCTGTCTCTACAAAAAACACAAAATAGGGCTGGGGATGTGGCTCAGTGGTCGAGTACCCCTGAGTTCAATCCCTAGTACCAAAAAAAAAAAAAAAACAAGAGAAAAGAAAACCAGTTTTTGGAAGTAATTCAGATGTAGTCTTGTCTTTGGTCAAAAGATGACCTCCGTTGTCTTCCCCAGTAATAGCACTGGAGTGAGGAAATACATTTAAATAACCAAAAGCTTTTCTTTCAGTTCCATAAAAAATTAAGTTTCTCATAATGTAAAAAAGAACTCCAGGGGCTGAAGTTCTGGCTCAGTGGCAGAGTGCGTGCCTTGCATGTGTGAGGCACTGGGTTCGAACCTCAGCACCACATAAAAATAAATAAACAAAATAAAGACAATGTGTCCATGTATAACTAAAAATTATTTTTTTTGAAAAAGTTAAAAAAAAAAGAACTCTATATTGTAAATTTCCACAAATGCTGGGTAATGAAACTAGAAAAGTATGTGTTTTGCAACTGTTTATGATGGCCCCTGAGGTATTCTGCCGTTATGATCACTGCAATAATTGAATTTTAAATACAGGAAAATTGATATTAAAAATTGAAAATCTTGCAGTTAAAATGAATTGAAATAAAGAAGTTATTATGGATTAGTCTTGGTAGAGTGCTTGCCTTGCATGCATTAGTCACTGGGTTCAATCCTCAGCACCACATAAAAATAAACAAAATAAAGATATTGTGTCCATCTACAGCTAAAAAATATATATATAAAAAAAGTCTAAACTGTAGGCATCTCTCAACCATCCATATTCAGGTTTTCAATTTGCTGAATAACGCAGCCCTGGAACATCTCTGAGAACTGGGAAATGAGCAAAATAGGCCTCTGACAAGAAGTTCAAATTACTTCTTGCAAAACTCACAGACTTTATTCATAGAGAGCCACTCATTCAGAATTCCTTAACTCTTGGTTTAAATAACAATTCAACTAAATTGGTTCTTTGGATTTCTACACAAAACACATGAAAATGGAGAAACAAAGTTTTATCGATAATAGCAGTGAAATATAACAAAATAAAGCAACTAATAGGGCAGACAAAGAGGAAAAAAATAAAAACTCAAAATTATTGCAGACTACAGCTATTTAATGGAAAGGTGGATATACCTGAATAGACCATAATCATCACCATACATAGCACAGACAATATTAATGAGTCAAGAGTGAAATATGTTTGGTGTGTTTTAAGCACATAAAGAAATGTGTAATACACACTTTAAAGACTTTTCTAAAACTAAAAATGAAATTCAGTGAAAGTACTACTTTTTAAACAGGTAAATCCAAAACAGTGAGTTTACTTTATATAAAAGTTGTGGCAATCTATGCCCCATGTTCTGAAAGAGGCAAATGTAAAGGGTTTATAAATTGATCACAACATCTATGTTCAGGCTAATTTCTTGTTTATTGCTTTGTGAAGAGTCAATATTCAGTATTATAATCAGTCAATAAATTTATGAAAAAATGTTCAACATCTTTAGCAATTAGAGAAATTCAAATTAAAACCACACTGAGCTTTTATTCCAGTCAGAATGGCAATTATCAAGAATACAAGAAACAATAAATGCTGGAGAGGATGTGGGGAAAAAGTACAGTCATACATTGCTGGTGGGACTGTAAATTGGTACAACCACTATGGAAAGCAGAATGGAAATTCTTTAGAGAACTTAGAATGGAACCACCAGTTGACCCAGTTATCCCAGTCCTTGCCATAAATCCAAAGGACTTAAAATCAGCATAGTACAGTGACATGGACACATCAATGTTTACAGCATCTCAATTCACAATAGTTAAGCTATGGAACCAACCTAGGTGCCCTTTAACAGATGAACAGATAAAGAAAATGTGGTACATATAAACAATGGAATATTACTAAGCCATAAAGAAGAATGAAATTATGGCATTTGCCTGTAAATGGATGGAACTAGAGACTATCATGCTAAGTGAAATAAGCCAATCCCCCCAAAACCAAAGGCTGGATGTTCTCTTTGATATACAGATGTTGACTCACAATAGGCAGGGAGAAGGAAGAGTGGAAGTTCACCAGATTGAACAAGGGGGAATGGAGGGAAGGCAGAAAGAGAGTGGCAGAATGAGAATGGGAAAAACAGTAGAATGAATAGGACATGACTTTTCCTATGTTCGTATATGAATACATGACCAGTGTAACTCCACATCATGTTCAACCACAAAAATGGGAAGTTATATTCCATGATATATGATATGTCAAAATACATTCTACTGTCATGTATAATTAAAAATAACAAATAAAAAATTTAAAAAAACATTTAGTATCAGAGTCAACTGTACTAAAGAATTGATTCTAGCACGGACAACCAGTAGTTTATGTCTTAAAAGAGCTAAGGGACTTCTAGATTTGGATTCAGAAAATCTGGGCTTTAATTTTTGAATTTATGGTTAATCCCATGTGTCTTCCAAAAAGATACCATATCTGTTTAAAAATTTTTCATATATGTGTAAAAATATAGATATTCTGAAATTTCTTCTGTCTCTGAAGTTTGACTGCTATTTGAAAAGCATATTTAAGCTAGATGTGGTAGTACACCCCAACTACCCAGGAGGCCAAGGCAGGAGTCTCAGAAGTTCTAGGCCAGTCAAGGCAACTTAGCAAGATTCTGACTCAAAAAATAAAAAATAAAATAAAAAGGGCTAGGAGTATAGCTCAGTGGTAGAATGCCCCTGGGATCAGTCCCTGTACTACAAAACAAAAAACAAAACCAACAAAAACACCACCAAAACACATATTTTATATGTTATGGATACATTAAGGAAACATAAAAAAAATTTTAAATCACCACATTGATCTAATGTAAATCACCTAATATACCTTTCTGATATTCTAGTTTTTATTAGCAATAATAACACTAGTAATGTAAAAAGAATTTCTCTTTGGCTTAATTCCTAATGAACTGTAAAACCAAATTGTAAATTTGAAGAATAAGAAAGCTACCCATTATCAGTGTAAGACCAGGTCAAGAAGCACAGAAAGCATTTTGCATTTCTTATGTCTACCTGGGATGTGCTATTATGATTTTTGCTTATAAAGAGGCATTTCATGTTTATAACTAAAAAAAACCCTCACAAATTAAAAATTATCCATGTCTTAATATTATCATTTTAACAACTGCAACTTAAGAGTGAATCATGCTAACTTCTAAAAGAAAACAATGGTTCTATAGCTGTCATTTGTTGCTTTTGCCTACCTACGATCCATTCTACCTTTCTTTTAATTATATCTCCTTGACTACTGTTGGAGAAACTCTACCTTCTGTCATTTTAAATCCAAGTGGCTCAGGTAGGGCCTAACCCAAGTCAGTTCTTCAAGTGAGACCATGACCCAGGTGTAAGCCATTTCTTTTGAAATGTGGAGAAGACAGATTCTATTAACCAAGAATTTATATAAAGTATACTGCTTAGTGTAGTGGGTCATGAGTTAATTCATTACTAAAGTTTCTTTGACCTAAAACATTGTGACTTTAATTTATCTGATTATTTTTATTTTTGGTACTGGGGAGGATTGAATCCAAAGGTACTTTACCCAGAGCTATACTCCCAGCCCTTTTTATTTTTAATTTTGAGACAGGATCTCCCTAAGTTGCTTAGGGCCTCACTAAATTGCTGAGGCTGGCTTTACACTGGGATTACAGGTGTGCACCACCACACGTGGCTTGGCTTTAATTTATTTGAAAAGGAAATTGATTATTATTGAACAAGCTTACCAAATCTGTAATTACTGGTTGAATGTGGACATTGTTACAGCATGCTGTTTCCAGGGTACAAGCTGCTGCATCAGGGTTGATATCAGTGCACCTAATAAGAAAAAGAGGAACACTATTTCCTATGTCCATGAGAAAAATCTGATACTGAATAATTCAACGAATGAATTCTTCATATAGCAGGTGTAGAAAAAATTAGAATGTCTTAATGGCAAAAAAGAAGAACATTGGCTATATTGATGAAAAAGATGATTATATTGATATAATTTGTAAGAACAGAATAATAAACATACATGCATACACATCTGAACAAACTTATTTAACTATAATACTATGCAGCTACCAAAAATAAAATTTAAAAGAAATCATGATATTAGGTAAAAAAAATAGGAAATAAAAATTTAAAAAAAACTGAAGGAACACACTTGGATGATATGAGGTCAAATTTTTTGGTGACTTATTTTCTTCTTCATATTTTTCTATATCCTCAAATTTTCTATGAAAAACATTTAAGTCTGTAATCTCAATGACTTGGAAGGTGGAAGCAAAAGGATCACAAGTTTGAAGCCAGAATCAGCAACTTAGCAAGACCCTGTCTCAAAATAAAAAATAAAAAGGACTGGAGATGTAGCTCAGTGGTAAAGTGCCCCTGCATTCAACTTTCAGTACCAAAAAAAAAAAAAAAGAAAAGAAAAGAAAAAGAAGAAACTTAAGTAACCATTTCTTTTCTGATGATCAAATTATTTACTTAAAATAAGAGTCAAATTTAGAAATTACCTAAAATTATGTTGCTTCTACGATTAAAAAAGATGAGGAAACAGTTTTGAACATAAAGGTGTAATTTACAGTCTGGGTCCTCATTATATTTAAACACAATCAGATACAGACATACAAAATTTTTTCGTTCAAGCAGTCACACTCAGTGAATCTCTCACTGCAAGATCTGGATTAACATTATATACGTACACGTACAAAGCCTGAGGTCCTATCATAGAGGCCAGGAATGCAGATACCACACCAGACCCTGACCCAACTTCAAGGCATATTTCCACTCTAAAAAATACATAACAAAGTAAATATTAGTACAGTAGTATTAAAATACACTTCACAGAAAATAATTCTCATTATAGTTATAATGTACATTTCCCCAACATCACTGGTCCCCTGAAAATATATGGAAATATAAATTTATCATTTCTGATAATCACTTTGTACTTTGACACTGTGCAACTCAAAACTGGTAATATTTTGGGGGTGTGACATATGGTAAATCCATATATATTACAACATATGGCTCTTAAATTCAACAAAGCATTACAAATATGTATGGAATGTTAACTTACAGTTAGAAATACTAATATGAAGGATGCCATCCCTTCCTACAAGGAGCTCCTGGGTTAGTATTTCCTAAAGTAACAGGACTGGTATCACTACAAACTTTACTCATGAAAGAAGTTACTCCATCATTTTTAAGTACTTAACCTTCATAAATCTAACAGCACATCCTAGGGGGAAAAAAAGGTCTTTCATTCAAGTTGGAGATGTAGAACAGCAAAGAAATTCTATATTTGTATAGCTAAATGCTCAAATGGGAATATATCTGAGTATTTGATCTTGAAAATGTTAATAATCTTAGAATATTGTTAAATATAATAACATCTTCATTCTATTGCATTTCTTCTTTAAACTTATTTCCTCGTCCATAATCTTATACATGCATCAAGAGCACCAATTATTCCCAGTTACAAAGGTTGGCTTGATAGCATTTAAGGGACTTTCTAGCACTTAACTCCAAAAACAACTATCCAACAAGAAGGTATATGATTTTCTAACTTTGGAACCAGTCCAAACAAGCCTTTAATGTGCTTGTATAATGGGCTATACTAAGGTCTGTGGATCTTAATAAGCTTTTCTTTGAAAATAACTATCATGGTCTCACAATTAGAATTCCAAGACTAGAAATATCCAAGACTATAACAAAATCAGCTCCTTTTACAGCAGGCTTTGCAATGCAATTTGTGCTTGTAAATCTTCTGGGATATTGAGAATAAAAGACAAGCTATAAAACAGTACTGTTTCATTCTAAGTCCAGTATATCCAAAAGTTCCACCTATGATGAAAAACCAGTTTTAAGAGTTGGAGCATTTTATATGTGGAAAAATATGATCCTGTTTAAGAGGGATAAACACCGTATAGATCTTTGAAACCTGACAGCTGTTTGTTTCATCCTGAGGAAAAACACTTCAAGTCTTGATCATAAAATAAGTCTAATGACCCCAAATCCTTTCACTGAAAAATTACAAGTATTAGTTCTTTTTGTTATTAATTTTAAAATTTATGGTGAACACTTTAGTGAATCAAGAGTAGATTCTACAGGCTGCTAAATCCATGTAACGACTTTTTACAATGAAACGAAAATTCAAGTGTGCCATTTGCATTAGTCACATTTCCTGTGTTCAAGGGCCACCTGTAGCTAACAGCTGTCATTACAGAATACGCTGGGTGATTTACAAATTCCTTCGTGCTCTAGCATCTCACCTTTCCTCCTTATGGTGCCCTTCCGTTGCTAGTGTCTTTTATGGGTTAGATACCTCCCACCACCGCCCAATTAACGTCAACAGCAGCGTTTCGGGAATATTTTGTTGTTTCTCAATGTGTTATACTATTGATGCTCTTAGCAGCGTGTGTCCTTCAGATTAACAGGTGAAAGGAAAAATTCTATCACAACGTTGTAGAGCGACAAGGAGCTCTTGAGCCAAGATCAACACCTGGCTAAGAGATAAATCCCTTGCACATTAGCTACGCGCATCTACAGGAAAACTCATTTAAGGCGTTCGCTCTGCTGTCAATCATCCACAGATGGGCGGACACCGCCTCCACCAGTTGAGGGCGGCGACAGTTCTTTGGCTGGCCCGCCGCCGCCTCTCCAGAACGCCCAAGCCCTCTCCCGCCAATGCCCTAGCCCTCCTCGCACCCCGCCAGATCGGCTGCTGCCGCCTCGAGCGCGTCCAGCAGCAGGAACGTGTCTTCCGCGGGCTCGTACACGTCGCTGAACGCGCCACAACCCACGTGCCCGTGCAGTGGCGTGGGGAATCTCGGCGTCGCCATCTTTCTCCTCTCCGGCCTCTGCGCATGCGTCTGGGTCACGCATGCGCACGCCGCGGGGCGCGGGCCCAGAATGGGGCTGAGGCTCAGGGGGCGGAGCGTTTCTGTGTGTTTTAATTAGTTCTAGCAGTTTGTGTGGATACTCTTATTAGAGTTGCTCGGTAGACAGTTATGTAATCTGCAGCTATTGACATTTGCTTTTGCTTTTGAACATTTATTTCATTTTATGGACTTACCTGATATTGGGCATCCTCAGTGGTTTTTGACTAAGGTGAATGTTTCTCCATTCCTAAGACATTTAGAAATTTTCTTCTATTTTTAGTTTGCAAGAATTTGCAAGAATAATGATAACTAAATTTTCCTATGGTCTCTTTTTCTTTACACCAGTCGAACTTTAAAGTTCTCTTTAGTCATTTTGATGTTTTTTGCAGTGTATTACAGAAATTGTTTTTTTGATATTGAATCATATGTACACTCTTTTTATAAATCTTAAGCGAGATGATGCTGTTTTCTTTTAATACATTGCTGTATCTGGAATGATAATAATCTAGCTCTTTTTATTTCAGGATTATGCTGTGCTCCTAAAAGGAGGTAGGACTGGTTTTGGAACATTTGGTAGAACTCATTCATAAACCTACCTTAGCTTAGTGCCTTTTTCACTGGATGGATCTCTGACGTTTTGGGGCATCCTCTGTAGATTATTAAATTATTTAAGTATTTACATTTTTTGGAATTAATTTCTGAATTTTTTCCCTGTAAAACATTTTCACAGCTAGTTTTTTTTTTTTAATTTGAGAAATAAAAATTCAGGAAGAAAAGTATTTGGATTATATTTTTAAAGTGCCATGTGCACACCACCTAGAATTGACAACCATTAGCATTTTCTCATATTTCCTTAAGATATTTTTAAAACACAGAATTGCAGTATTACAAATGAAATGGGTGTCCTTTCTGTACTCACCCTGAGCTTTATTTTGTAACCTTCGTTTCAAGGTAACTTTTCTCAGATTTAGTGTGTATTTATCTAACCCATGTTTTTATACTTTTACATTAGTGTATTCATAAATAATATATGGTTTATGTGTTTTAAAATTGGTATAACTGGTAAGAGGTTGCCATATTATTTTTCAAAATTCATTTTCACTCAACATATGAGATCTATGTTTTGATATATATAAAGTGAGTTTATGTCTTTGAACTGCCATCAAGCATTTCGTTATATTAAATATTTTCTGTCTGTAATGGATGAATATCTATTGGTAAACTTCTTTCCAGGTTTCATTATTATGAGTAACATGGTAATTAACTTTCGTAAGCATGGTTTCTTCTGATATTATATATGACTTTCCTGGTATAAAACCCAAAGTGGATCAGCTTAGTATATATACATTTTTAATTTTCCTAGGCATTGCCAAAGTTCTTTCTAAGCTAATTGCATTTATTTTACTGTATTTATTATTTGATTTAATACTTAGACTTCTTTATTTTAGATTGAATAGGTCTTACTGTTAACGGAGGTTAGGCAAATGTTCATATGTTCATCATTTGAGTTTCTTCCTTGGTAAATTGGCTTTCACTTTTGCTTATTTCTCCTTTGTGTGTGTGCATGCATACAAGATGGCTGCACCTTCCTATCCTCACATTACTAAATTCAGTGAATCTTTCAGTTCCTTGCATACAACTTCTGTCATTTACTTTCTTATTGGTCCCAAGTGGGCCAAGTGCTCATGTCTGAACAATCTTGTAGTCAGAGAGATTTTTTCCCCTTCAGGGCTGGGGCTGAGGCCTCACTTTAGCTACATACCTCCTGAACAAAATCCTGGTGTTGGTATGGGTGTCAGCTAACAAAGAAAATGTTTCTGGCATGGAAGTTTCTCATGTATATTTGAAAATAGTTCTTTTCTTCTAGTTTGTTTTTGTTTTGTCGTTACCATATTTTTTATAGATAGGTGTTTAATTTTTTTGTAGAAATACTTATATCTCGTTTTGGTGGGAGGTTTTAGGGTCTTATTTTGTGTTTAGAATTGTCTTTCCCATTCTCTGTTCTTATAAAGAAAGCTTATTTTTTGGTTTCAAAGCAAGACTCTATCGATTGGATTCATTTTATGAATTAGGGTTTTAGATTTCTAGCATTTTACTTCTTTCATATATGTATTTGATTTGTTTCTGGTTTTAAAGTCTCAAAGTAGAAGATGCATATGCATGTGAATATGTATACATATATGTGTGATGGTTGATTTTATGTATCAACTTGACTGGGTCACATAACACAGCCTTGTGGTCAAATATTATTCTGGGTATTTCTGTGAGAGTTGGAGGAAGTTGACATTTAAATTAATGGGCTTTCAAAGAACCAAAGGCTGAATGTTTTCTCTGATATATGGATGTTAATTCACAACAAGGGAGTAGGGAAGAATAGAGGTACTTTGGATTAGACAGAGGGGAGTAAAGGGAGGGGAGGGGATGTGGGGGTAAGAATGATAGTAGAATGAATTGGACATTATTACTCTATACGCATATATGATTACCTGACCTGTTTAACTCTACATAATGTACAACCAGAAGAATGAGAACTTATACTCCATTTATGTGTGATGTCTCAAAATGCATTCTACTGTCATGTGTAACTAATTAGAACAAATAAAAAGAAAGACTTAAAGAAATATCAACCAAAAAAATAATTAATGGGATTGAAAGCAGATTTCTCTCTATAATGTAGGTGGGCTGCGTCCAATTAGTTGAAAGTCTGAATACAACCAGAGAATAAGAAGTAATTCTGCAGCTGATGGCCTTTGGCCTCGAACTACAATACTGTCTCTCCTGTATCTCCAGCTTTCCATGTCCCACCCTGATGCTCTTAGGACTTGTCAGATTTTACAAGTATGTTTAGCAATTCTTTAAAATAAATGTTTCTCTGTATACACACATGCTATTGGTTCTCTTTTGCTGGAGAACCCTAATACAATATGTATATTGTAGATATTTTTCTTTTCATCTTGTTTGATATTTGGTGGTCTAATTGAATCCAGTCATTCTCTTTTTGGGAACACTGTTTTTGTTTTTCCTTCCATTTTCTGCTCTTGTCTCCTGGAAATCCAAATCAAATGGATGGAGAAAATTCTAGATGTCTTTAGGTCTTTTAGTTTTCTTCTAGTTGTCTTAAGTTGGGTTATTGGGAAACAGACGTGGAGATGGAGAACTCCATACAGGGATCTGGAGAGAAGCAGAGTAGGGAGTTGAAATGGGATGCGGTTGCAAAGGCTTCAGCTGACACTTCAGGGAACTCTAAAGTTGGGGTTACCTTTCATATTGACCTGAATCCAAGCCCCAGTCGGGTGTAACTTTGGGAAGGGTTATTAGCATCTTTCTTTCCCAAGGGCAATTCCTGAGGAGGTCTTTATCAGCCAACAGGTGAACCAGTGTGTTCCTTGGTCCCTAAAGGGATCTGGGTGGTACACCACAGCACTCACTATACCATTTCTGACATTTTGAGGGAAATTTAGGTTTCCAGCTACCATGTTCTCTCTTCAGCAGAATATATGCTACTTTCTGGTTTACTTATTGGGATTTTTATTTGGTAAGCATTTTTCCCCTAAGTTTTTCAAAAAACAATAATCATCAAAGATCCATTTGTTCACTGTATGAATTCTAATTTGTTAGGTGCAGTTACCTTTATTAGGTTGTATGTCTCACTTTCACGGTTTTATTTTCTTCCAATGTTCAATTCCTGGCTGCATGTTCATCATTGTAGTTGTCAAACAAGATAGACAGATAACTAGTAAGCATGTGATGAAAGGTGTTCACATTTGTATGTCATTAAAACTTATAAATTATAACAACAATGGGAAACTATTATATTCTTATTATAATAATCAATGTCCAAAACGCTGACACTAGAAAATGCTGGTGAAGTTATGGAGCAATGGGAACTCTCATTCATTGCTGACAGTGCAGAATGGCATAGCCATTTTGAAGACTGTTTGGTAGATTCTTATAAAATTAATCAGTTTTACCATGTATTCCAGCAATAGCATTACTTTGTATTTACCCAAATGACCTGAAAACTTAGTTCACAAATAAAACCTGCACCAGATGTTTATGGCATTTTATTCATAATTACCAAAACATGGAAGCAACTAAGATAAATGGACATAAGGACAATGGACTGTTATTCAGCACTAAATAAGGTTGGACTATGAAGCCATGAAAAAATATGTAGGAAATGCATATTACTAAATGCATATTACCAAGTGAAAGAAGCCAATTCGAAAAGGCTACAAATGGTATAATTCTAATATATGCCAGCAAAACTACAGAGGCAGTAAGAGCCATAGATGCCAGGGGTTAAGGAAGAGGGAGAGATGAATAGGTACTGCATGGGATTCTTAGAACAGTGAAACTATTTTTATGATACTATAATAGTGGATACATGTCATTATACATTTGTTCAAACCCATAGAATGTACAACACTGAGAGTGAACACTAATGTAAACTCTGGATTTGGGGTGATGTGGCAATGTAGATTTATTAATTTTAACAAATGAAGTATTTGGGTGTGTGGGGTGGGCAGGTTATATATGGGAATTGTCTTGTACTGTCACTCAGTTTTGCTGTGCACCTAAAACTGCTCTAAAAATGTTTATTAAAATACTATGATACATTAAGTTTTTTTGATATTATTTGGTCATACAAATGTAATTTAAAATATTTTATTACACTTAAAAGTAGAATCAAAATATAAGTATACCTTAGTTAAAATATATTATTGTTACTATTAAAACAGTTATTGAATTAAATGATCAGTAGACCTTATGAATTCAGAGATAGGTAATGTTTATATTGACTAATACATTTTATATATATACACATGCATATATACTTGAAAACTTGTGTCTTGTTCTGCTGATATTACTGTAGTTAATACTTTCATGCTATAATGATCCCAGGAAAAATAGTGAAAACCATTTCTGATTTGGGATGGACTCTTCTAACTAAAGCAGCAAGAAGTGTGGTTGGGTGCCTGCCATATCTTTGCTTGTGTCAGCCAGTTGAATTGTTAAGATGGTTCCTCATCTAAACATTGTACAGCTGCCTCTTAAATTTGGAGGTTTTGGACACATTCTGTCTATAAAGGTCTGAGCTTCATAACACCTTCATAAATAGCCAATCCATGTCCTTTTTTCCAGCTGGTACTGGTAGTTATAAATCTGCTCCTGCACCATAGGAATAGCTGCTTAAAAAGCCAAAGTGTGCATTCGATTCCATTACCTTGGCGCAATAGAAAGTCATATAAAAAAGGGAGGCTCTCTCAGCTTGTCCATATTGGGAAAATTAATTCTTTAAAGTGCTTTTAAAAAAATCTCTACAGGTGGTCAGATCTTGTGAACTTAGGACCAGAAATTACATCATTAGCTTCAGCTGGTCTGAGAAGTTAGCTTTGGCTGCTGTACACTTCATAAAGTCTTGTTAATTATGATTGTTTTTCCTAGTTATAAGTCCTTCTGGATAAATTTTTTATAAAACATTTATTTTTATCACTTACACAACTACATAAAATATTTTCATTAGTGTCAAAATGTCATGTCATTGCCAAACAGATTCCATTTCAATTTCTAGAAATTATTGGAAAGTTAATACTCACAATTTAATGGCACCCTTGCTACAATATTAAATCATGCATTACTGAAATTCACGGGAGTCATAATTACATTATATTGATTCAGAAGAAAGCACTAGAACAGTTGCTTTTTGACAGTCTTTCCAGTTGATCACTATGGTTAATAATTGCACTTTTCTTTAGACAAATGATGAATGAAATAGAATGTCTTTCTGAAATTGAGTTTTCATGAACATACTTATTGTGGGTACTCATCATCCATTTTTCTTTTCTGCACAGTGACATTTTAGTTCAAAAATCATTAAGTGAATCTTTCTCCTGGCTTATAAAATTTTACCCTATCTCTATTTCAAGAACACTAAAAATATTTTTTAAATGATTTTTCCACATTTTTTATCATTACATTATAGTTGTACATTATGATGAGATTTATTTATTTATTTATTTTGGTACTAGGGATTGAACTCAGGGGCACTCGACCACTGAGCCACATCCCCAGCCCTATTTTGTGTTTTATGTAGAGACAGGGTCTCACTGAGTTGCTTGGTGCCTTACCATTGCTGAGGCTGACTTTGAACTCGCGATTCTCCTGTCTCAGCACTCTCAAAGTGCTGGGATTACAGGTGTGCGCCACCACACCTGGCTTATGATTAGATTTATTGTTACATATTCATTCATGCTCTAAAAAATACTTTTAAAGTTTGGTTATTCATGAGTCAGCTTCCAAGAGTTGTCTTCCTTACTGACATCATTTGAAAAAACTCAGTATCCCTAGAACTCAGCTTTAAGAATGTAATTATTTAGCTCTAAAGCTTCAGTTTTGATTAGAAAATGCCCTTTGGGGGTTACTCATTGAAGATACATTTAGAGAAATGAGCTTTCAGGTAATCATATTTACTCTTTTTTTCCCAGCCTAGGGGCATCTGGAAGAAGCCACCAGGAAGGGTAGAGAATGACTAAAGAGCTGACTTTGATCTAGTCATCCAGAGAATATATATCACACTGAGGCTCTTTGTCCACATTCTGCATATCCCTTGCTATGGACTAAATTGCATCTTTGCAAAATTCATATCTTGAAGCCTTAACCACTACTGTCATGATATTTGGAGATGGGGCCTTTGAGAGATAATTAAGTTTAGGTGAGATCTTTGAAGATATGGCTCTCATGAAAGGATTAGTATTCCGGTAAGAAGAGACAGTGGGGATCTTGATGTCTCTCTCTCTTTGCCGTGCAAGAGCACAGTGAGAAAGCAGCCATGTGCAAGCCAAGAAGAAGGCTATTGCTAGAACCTGACCTGTTCTTGCAACCTGATCTTGGAACCTGTCCAGCCTCTGGTACCTTGAGAAATAAAAGTCTGTTGTATTAGTCACCCAGTCTATGGTGTTTTGTTATGGTAGCATGAGTTGACTAATACATCCCTCAAGGGTAAGAGACTGGAATCCTGAGCATGCATGAAAGATTTTGTGGGGAATTCAGATGCCGACTATGGCAATTCAGGAATACATGTTTTTAAAAAAATTATTGCTTCAATAATCTCTCTTTTTAAAATATTATTTTTAGTTGCCAATGGACATTTATTTTTTATTTATTTGTATGTGGTGCTGAGAATTGAACCTAGTGCCTCACACATGCTAGTCAAGTGTTCTACCAATGAGCTACATCCCCAGCCCCCAATAATCTCTTTTAATAGAACTTTAGCATATGGTTAAATTGAAGAGATGGCCTTAAAAGAGCAATATTCCAGTGGAATCAATAACTTGTAAGCCAAATTACCAGTTTGCTGTACTGATTTGCTAAGGAAGGCACATTTTAAAAGTAGTTGTTTTAGTATGCAGATTCTGCAAAAACCAAAACAAAACAACCAAAACAGACCTTTTTCATGATCTAGCATTCCCACTACTGGACATATATCCAAAAGAGAAGAAATCATCATTCAAAGTTACTTGTTCTCCCATGTTTATCACAGTATTGTTCACAATGTCCAAAATATAGAATCAATCCAGAGCCCTTCAGTGATGCATAATCAAGAAAATGTGGAATTTTTATACAATGGAATAAATTATTCAGCCATAAAAAGAACAAAACCCAGTCATTTGCAGCAACATGGATAGAACTGGAGGTCATTATGTTAAGTGAAATAAGCCAGAAACAGGCAAATTATCACATGCTTTCACTTACATATGGAAACTAATAAGTTGGTCTTGTAGAAGGATGGAATGGAGTAGTGGTCACTAGAGAGTGAGAAGGAGAACAGGTAGGAGTTCAATAAGGGGCACCACAACTCAGAGTGGTTATTCTTTAGCACTGTAGGGAAACTTGGTTAAAATAATTAGTGATAATATTTCAAAATGACTAGAAAAGAAGGGTCTGAATTCCCAATGCATGAAAATGATTAATGTTGAAGAGAGGGAAATGCTTATTATCTTGATTTGATTATTACACATCAAATTCATATGTGTACAGAATTACCATAGTGTACCTCATAAATGTATAAATATGCCTCAATAAAAAACAAAACAAAAGTGGTTATTATTATTTTTTAAAGTTGAACTTATAGTTTAAGTTATGGAATATTTTGATGGGGTACTGTGCCTCATTAAATATTTGTTGATTTGATTTGAAGTATTTGCTACTTCATGACAAATATTTAGGGAAGAGTAGGGTTCTTAGCAAATATTTTATTTCCTCCTGTGATAATATGTACTCCGTGCTAGACGTGGCACTAGTTACATGGGAGAAAGGGTGAGAATTTGCCCTGGAACATTTGGAAAAGAGCTTAAAAATAAATAATTCACACTTGATGAATTTTATCTCTAGCCTCAACACATGTACCTATTATATCTTGACTAAATCATCAGAATATATATTTACTTCCAGAAATTTCCAAATTCTAGTTATAAAAAGCAAGTGCCAGTCATGTGTTTATATTTATTGTGTTACTTTAAAAAAATTGAAATGAGGTGCTTTTTTTTTTTAATTGGAAAAAAATTATATTTTGGAAGAACTCACTACATAAGACGAAAGAATTCCAAAGCCAAATTACATGAAAATATGCATCACAATTTCTTTGTATAAAAGGTGAGAAAAATCTCTAATATTGAAGAATAGAGACAGAGAAATATGAAGGACTAAGGAGAAGGGTATGAAGGCAGATAGCATTCTTAATAGCTAACCAAGAAGTAGAAAGCTTATAATTAACTGTTTCACGCATTCTTTATTTATCCAAAGTTAACATTAGTCAACTGAAGGGTAAAAATAAAACCAAACCAGAATTTTGTATTATTTGGGGTGAGTTTCAGTAAGTTGAATTTAGAACCAACATTTTTTTTTTTAAGTTCTTGGGGTAATGTCTAGGTTCCAGAGCTCTCAACAGCCAGAAAATATTGCTACATCCAATCCACGAGATGAGTGCAGCTACAATACAAAAAGGACAAAGCATCTGGTGATAAGCACTCTTCTGAAGTCATCATTAAAAATCAAGTAATTGCTTATTAAGTATTTTGGTATTTGAACTAAATCATCTCAAACTTTCTGGCAGATAGAAGAGATAAAAGCAAAGGGGAGTGTCAAAACAAAGAAGATACAAATGTTTAGTAAGTGAAAAGGATTTAATGAAGCCTAAAAGGTTTAAAGGAAATTAAATGGAAATTTTAATCCTAATTGCTTTTCATCTGACATGGTTTAAGGAGTTTTTTTAAACTGATAAGAAACAATGTATAGGGAAAGAAAACCTGCTAAAATCTTTTAGAATTTACATGATTCTTATTCTACTACAAGGGAGCATTATTTGGTACAAGGTATATTTGCGGATGTACATGAACAGTGTGTGTGTGTGTGTGTGTGTGTGTGTGTGTATTAATTACCTGGATCATGTTGTGCTGTGTACATGTCTTTATAATTCTTCCTGAAGGTTAAAACAGTTGATTAGAGTTCAAAATGCATAATCATCTGTAAGTTGGTACTTGTTAGGCTCTTGTCAGCATTGATAACTGGCATGTTTTTTTTTTTAAATTTATTCTACTTAGTTATACATGACAGCAGAATGCATTTTGATTCATTGTACACAAATGGAGCACAACTTTTCATTTCTCTGGTTGTACACGATGTAGAGTCACACCATATGTGCAGTCATACATGTACCTAGGGCAATGATATTCATCTCACTCCACCATCTTTCCTGTCCCCATGTCCCCTCTCCTCCCTCCCCTTTGACCAAAGTTCCTCCATTCTTCCCATGCCCCCTCCCCCATTATGGATCAGTATCCACTTATCAGAGAGAACATTTGGCCTTTGGTTTTGGGGTATTGGATTACTTCACATGCATTTTTTTTTTTTTTTTTTTTTTTGGCAGCCCAGTTCTAGGCAGTGTTTTGCCAGCTTGTTACAAGAGAAGTCCAGCAATAGGTGGATAGAGTGCAGGAAAAACAGGGCCATGTTGCTCAATTGAAGACCCTGAAATAAGTGACATTACTAGCTGCTGAATAAATGTCACCCAAAAGCAGCCTCTGGGCTTTTTCTTACACAGCATGCAATTTTTCCTTTTAAATTCTTCATTTCTGTATTCCCTACATTCTTTCGCAGCATCGACATTAGCGGGTGAATCTCCGTTAGGGTCTGCCAGCATAGAAATGACACTCACGATGGTTTCCACAGTGTGGATAGGAAGCCGGCGTTCCTCGGGCTTTTCATAACCATACTTATCCTCTCCGGTCTCGTGAAGTATAGAAATGCAAACATCACCATTTTTATCAACATTTGGGTACCAGATTTCTGTAATAAATTTCATTTTAGGAGGCTGGAGGGGATAGTCTTTTGGGAAAGTGCGATGAGCCTTAAAAACACCACCTTCATAAAGTGTGTCTGAGGACCAATAATAAGGACTTCCCATCGATAGAGATCGTTGTCATCTATTATACCTGCTGAAAAGCCTTCCACTGGATTTTGTGGAGTTCTGCCAGCTGTCTTCCCAGTAGCAGAGCCTACTGCACCTCCATCATCCTCCCCGCCAAGGGCTGTGCTGGCGCCACGGCTTGCGAAGGGCTGGGTACCAGCTCTGGGGGCGGCTGGAGCTGGGTGTGCTGAGGATCAAGGGCCCCGCAGACCATCGCGGAAGCCAAGGAAGGCCGGGCTGGGGCAGCGAGAGCCTCGCCTCGCTGCTAGTGCGGGTCCAATCGGTTCTGCTCCTCTTACCTTGGAATGAGGTCTCTTAGGTTGCTCAGGCTGGCCTCAAACTCCTGGACTGAAGCAGCCTTTCTGTCTCAGCCTCCCGAGTAGCTGGGACCACAGATACACACCATTAAGCCTGGCTTACATTTTTATTTATTTTTAATTTTTATTTTTTGGTACCAGGGATTGAACCCAGATATCCATTGAGTCACATCCCCAGCCCTTTTTTATTTTTTTATTGTGAGACAGAGTTTCATTAAGTTGCTTAGGGCCTTGCTTAGTTGCTGAGGCTGCATTTGGACTTGTGATCCTCCTGCCTCAGCCTCCTGCGTCTCTGGGATTACAGGAGTGTACCACCATGCCCAGCTGCGTTTTTATTCTTACAAAATATTGTTTGAAACAAGTAAGGGTTCATCTAGGATGTCATTAATTTTTGACACATGTAGATCTATGTCATAACTAGAGATGTTGTGACAGAATTTCACCTGCAGATCTGAGCTGGGCATATTTGTGGTAGACAGATAATGAATGGTCATCCAAAGATTTCTGCATCCAAATTTCCAGAACCCGTGAACATGTTACTACCATAGGAAAAGGGACTTTGCCCATATGATTAAGTTAATAAGGGCCTTGCTGTGGGAGGTTATCCAGGTGTATTTAAAGCAATCACATGGCTCTTAAGACTGAGGCAGGAGGGTTAGAATACGAGTAGATATGGTAACAGAAGGAGGGGGGGAAAGAGGTTGGAGAAGGGGAGAGGGGAGAGATAGAGATAGATAGATAGATAGATAGAGAGAGAGCGAGAGAGATGGATTTAGTTAGTTTTCAAGATGGTACGCTGCGGGCTTTGTTTTGATTATGAAGGAAGGAGCTATGAGCCAAGGAAAGCAGGCCACCTCTAAAAGCTACAAAAGGCAAGGAAATGGATTCTCCCCTAGAGCCTTTGGAAGGAATGCAGTCCTGTCAACTCGTTTTAGACTTCTGATCTGAAGTAATAATAGAAATAATAAATTGGTGTTGTTTTAAGCCATTATGTTTGTGGTAATTAGTCATAGTAGCACGAGGAAAATGATATCTTAATTAACGTGGATTTTATTTTCTTGATGTGGTTCAATTAATACTACCTGAAAATCAGTTTAAACTTTAGACACTTGTTTTTGAAAATCTCTAAGGGAAAAAGGATGGTGGGTGTGAGAGACTGGCTAATTTAAAGTTCAAACGTGAGAACTAGGAGAACTGGTAGGGAATCCTAGGGTGCTTGTGCAGTAGTTGGACAGCCAGCACCCTCCAGATCCACATTGTCCTCCCACCCGCCCTACTAACCACTGGCAGTGCTTCTAGAGTGTAATGAGATGTGCCTCAAGGATAAGATACCATAGATTTTATGAATAATGCAAAATACCTCATTGATGATTTAAAAATATTGATTATGTATTTTAAAAAAATTTTTTTTAGTTATAGATGGACACAATGTCTTTATTTTATTTATTTTTATGTGGTGCTAAGGACTGAACCCAGGGCCTCATGCGTGCGAGGCAAACGCTCTACCACTGAGCTACAACCCCAGCCTTGATTACGTATTAATAAATACTAATTTGGATATATTGGGTTAAATAAAATATTAAATTTCAATTTCTTTTTACTTTTTGGATGTAGTTATAAGAAAAAGTAAACGATAAATGTGGTTCATGTTGTATTTCTATTGGCAAGTGCTGCTCTAAACAGATTGATTTTATGTATGATGTAATGAATAAATATAGATGAATTATTGTGTCAATATATTATTGGCTGGTGATTAGATAAGTGAAGTAGAGAGGCAAAGTGTTTATTTATATATATATTTAATACATGTTAAAGTAATGTCTCCAGTTCTTGTAGTCATATCCTTTTAGAGTCTGATCATAAATCTCAAGTTAAATTGTGGTGAATTAAGTCAGACTTTGAAAAAAGATCCGGAGGGAAACCCTAAGGGATTGTGAAAAAAAAAAAAATTGGCAGCTGAGAGGTGGCATTTTTGGATGGGGTAAGGTAGGGTTTTCTGTGGTGGATGAAAGCGATCTTTGCACATGTTTTGTTGCTTTTTTTTTCCCCAAGGAAGGAAAGGTGGTCTATAACTATGAAGACAGTGTTATTATGAAAACATTAATTTAGGTAATGTTTCTTTGTAAAATCAAAAACATGTTTTCCTGCTGGCATAAGAATAGTCACAGAGAAGGCGTAGAATAAAAAAATAAAAAAAAGGGGAGGGAAACTTGCCTGGGTAAAATCAGTCAATCAAAGCTTAAGATTTCTGGATTCATTACCACAGATGTGACTCGTTGGGAGCAGAATATGTATGCTATCAAACAAGTGATTAGGTTGCAATGGCCTGGACCACTGGCGGATTTCTATATGGTTTAGGAATGTGAATAGAACTAATATGATAGCTTTAACATTTGGGATACATATGCCTTTGAACTTGCAGGCCATAAAGATAGTTCTGAATCATTCAAGTTTTTTGGTAGTTTCATAAAGGGCGCATGGACATCATATCTTTCCTTTCTTCCTGAAGGGTTCATGGACACCACATAGTTCCATCCCGAAGAAAAATAGTTTTTGAAATCTATTGAGTGTTTTCATGAAGGCATCCAGCCAGTGTAATTCCTGGCCCAGATTAATGTTTATCTGACTGAGAAATCCTAGGAAACTTAAGAGGATATGAAGGCAATTATATTTTTGCTAGTGACTATATTTTTGCTAGTTCAGTGTGGAAAAAGTATATATGTGTATATTAGAGGAGTGTGTGTGAGGAATGTTTAGTAAGAGACAAAAAAGCAAAAACAAAAAGAAAAAAAACGGCCTTCTGAGCACTCCATGAATGCCAAATATCACCTAGGACACAGCCTCAAGATTTGATATCCAACACGAAAAAATCTATATATTAAGGAAATTTACACAAACTTTACAGTTTCAAAAACTGAGTAAATGTTATAAATGATTCTTTTTAAAAAATATTTATTTATTTTTTTAGTTGTAAGTGGAAAGAATATTTTTATTTTATTTTTATGTGGTGCTGAGGATCAAACCCAGTGCCTCATGCGTGCTAGGCGAGCACTCTATCACTGAGCCATAAATGATTCTTAGTGGGAGGATTTCTCCTTAAATTACTTGGATCATTGTCTTCCACCTCCAGTTTTTTTTTGTATTTTGTAGGGCTGCCAAGCTCAGCATGTTCTAATTGGTGTTAAGTATTGACCAACTAGGGTGGTCAGCAATGAAATGGTAGTCTCTGAAGAGGTTCCTCACTTTCTGACAGTATCCCTGCGTACACTTATCATAGTGGTTTGTGTATAGGGAAATTATCAGGGAATAGGGAGACCTTTTCAAAGAACAATTGCATTGGATGGAAGTCAGCTATCAGAGGCTAGTATCCTCACTGAACTTCCATCTGCACATGTCTCTTTCCCATTGGGCAGTGAAGTATGTATTTCTTGGCTGTTTGAGGGTATGAAAACATTCTACCATTAAACTAACTCAGCTTCCATGTTTCAGATACATAATTCCCTTGACATTTTGGATAAGATAGTTACAAATGCATACAGGCAGACCTTGGCTGTCGTTGTCCTAAATCTAGGCCTGTTTCTGTGCTTGTAGACCAGGTACTTCATGTCTAAGGGCTCTTGGTTAAAGTTGTCAGGGCCTGAGGCTGAATGAGGACACACCAGCTTTACCTGCCTTAGGGTACTTCTGGAACGTGTGTTGGCTTCCCCAGAGCCATAAAACTTTTTATTATTATTCTGCATATATCATGCCATGGAACCATGTGGCCTTCTGGGACTTGAGTTGCTTGTAAAATGGCACAACATTTTTGTTGGCTGAAGCGCAGGGTGAGAATTGCTCATCACCCTTGTGGAGCAACTGGAGACCTTTTTCGGGGTCATTGGTTAACTTGCACCAGAAGGCAGTTAATGAGCCAATGAAGGAAATGCTAACATTAGATTTAAATATGTGAAGAAGGATTTCTGAAAACATCAGATGAACTAGACAGGGTAGGAGCACTGAGAGTCAGAATCAGGGAAAGAACCAAGTGCTTCGTTCTTTTCTAAGGCGTGTAGAACTCATTACTATTGATAGAAACAAAATCAATAAGACTGAGTGCCTTAAAACCTCTGGCTCAACTTCACTGGCCAGTGTTCTTTAGATGAGCAAAGGAGTCCATGGCTGTATGATGGGAACATTCATAGCTTTCATAAATAACTAGCACCATGTATTGGTACACATAGTTTCATCACTTCTTAAAAAATCCAGCTTCTTGGTGGTGTAGAAGTTATGGATGAAAACTAAACACTTAAAAATTCACCACCAGAGAATATGGAATTGGTTTTAGAAGAGCATACTCTTTGGGCTTAGAGTTGAGTTATGGTCTAGATGTCTCTTCTTGGTAAGTTCTTCTGAGTCCTCATGATTGTAAACGATTATTCTTGCATCAGTGTAAGTGGCTGAAAGAATGTCTGGCTGTGTAATGTAACAATTATAAATCAGTCCTTGGAATCAGTAGACCAGGTGCCAAATCCCTACTAATCTCAGCATTATTTGAAAGAGGAGAATTAGAGTATGGAGTATAAAAAAATAGTTCTGTGGAGTTTTATTCAGCTCTTTTGGTTGTAAAGAGTACTTATCTATTCCAGTAATATCTCAGTATATAATTTAAAAACCCACGTGTCAGAAACCTAGGGGCAAGATTCATAGAAGAAGCCCTGTGGAAAACAGGTTGGAGAGTGGGAAATAATTTGAAATCCAAGTCTGGGATGCTCAAAAGTAGGAGCCTATTAATTTCACTCTTGGTGATCAACTTTAATTTAAACACACTATGTACCGAATGTCTTCCCCATCCTTCACTAGCTACTATGTGGCTGTCTTTTTCTATATTCTATAACAACTCAGATTTCTACAGTAGGCATCCTGGATTGGTAAGCATTTATTTGCCAGACCACATCTTCGTTCAGTGACCAGTCTGCGGTGTGTCTGACCATGGGGGAGGTCTTCATCACTAACAGATCATTAAGGGGACTGCTCTTAAGCAAGGAAGATGGGTGGGCAGCTTTCTTTTGCTTTGGTTATGGGTGTGACTGGCACAGTGCCTGATTTGTCCAATAGTCCTTCAGAATTTGTTATGGTAAGGTTAGATCTGTATGCTGTCCTATTTGCTGATTACATTTCTCTGCAATCACTGAGACACAAGTGAAAGAAGATAAAGTCCTTCAGTATTTGGGAACAAGTCTTGTGAATGTCCTTTGAATGAAACTCAGATACCTCCTCTAGGTAAGACTCAAATTTTTGATTATTCACATCAGAAATGTAAAACGGAGGGTTTACTCTACAGGTAAGTGAAATGCAGAGCCATTCTTTGACAAAAGGATCATGTATGCAATGATATTTTGTTGTCAGGGTCATTCTTTTTTTCTCAAACCAAGAGTCATTTTGTATTCTAGTAAATTAAATGCAGTTGAAGTTTGGTGGGAAGAGGATGTGAGGAGTTAGGAGATACCCTTAAACCACACAATTGCAGTATCCTAGGGCTTTGGGTAATAAATACATGACCTCCTCTGAGCCTAATTTCCTCATTGTCAAATACCACTATGTGCTATGGTCTGAATATGTGCCCTCAAAATCATGTGTTGGAAAGCTAATCCCCAGTGCACATTGTTGAGAGGTGAGGCCTTCTGTTTACATCATGAAGGATCTGCCTTCATGAGTGGATTAATGCTGTTGTGTACGGGCTGGATGGAAGGAATTCATCCCTCTTGACCTTCTGACTTCTGACACGTGAGGGCACAGTGTTCTGCCCTCAGGAAGACTCAGTAAGAAGGTACTCACCAGAAACCAGATGTAGGTGCCTTGACCTTGGACTTCCCAGCCTGTAGCACTATGGGAAAATAAATTTCTGTTTGTTATAAATTATCCAGTTTCAAGCATTTTGTTTTAGTAGTATGAAATGGACTAAGACACTAAATACTGTATGAAGGAGATGGGCACATGGTGGATGATTATTTAATAAATCCTTTTCAAAAAACAGGTAAAAGGAGCGTCTAAGCACACTCAATTTGCAGATGTATAAACTGGGGCCCGGAGGAGTTATTTCCCTTGTTTAAGTTGAACTAGCTGAAGTCAAAATTAGAACCCAGGTTTACTGACCTCCCTGGCCAATACTTTTGCAAGCTCTCTCTAAAATTCTACATAGTTCTCCAGACTTGCTGATGAGGAAGACTGTGTACATGTGTATGTGTAGAGTTACAGCTTCCAGCTGCTTACAACAAACAAAACACATATTTATAATCAGACTGAAAACTACAGATTGTTTTATAAAAAAAAGAAAATATCTTTATGTACTGTGAAAAGTAACTAAATGTTAACAGCCTAAATAGGAACTGACATATGTTCTGTTGGTAGTATATTCTGATAGTAACCTAAGTCTTACAGAAGTGAAACTCTTAGCTAGTCATCCTGGGCATCCCTGTCTCCTGTAATCTCTCTGGCCACATGGGTTTCCTCTGGTGGGTCTAAGGCCAAGGAGAAATCCAATGTTTCAACTGGCAGTCAGATGTTCCAGACTAAATGACCACAAAACACAAGGTGATCTGGGCTCACCTGGCTGAACATCACATTCCAGAAATGTGCTCCATGCCTTGGATTCCTCTGCCGCGTGTGCACAGTGTGGCATGGTATGGTGGAAACTGTGTGTAATCCATTTTATTTTAAATTACTCAGGAGCTGACTTTTAAGAAATGTTAAATGACTAGATTTCAGAAGACCTAAGCAGAATACCATGTGTGGGTCCACACAATTGTTATTTTCTTTGTCTAGGAGGGCATATCTTCTTCCACTTATTATAATTCCTCCACAATACCTATTACCTATTTTGTGTAGAGAACCAAGGGAGGTACAAAATAATATTGGATGCTTTTTCTCCTAGCGGAGCTTATTTTCTAATTGAGATGAGAATGAAAGCTCTGTGAAGTCTAGAACTTTTTCTTTTTTTAATTTTTAAGTTAAAAAATTCTTAATTGACATGTAATACTTGCACATATTGATGAGGTGTTGTTTTGCCTCTATTATTCACATTTGGGGTCTAGTGCCCAGAATAGTATCTGGCCCAGAACAGACATTAAGGAAATACCTGTGGAATGCCTAAATGGTTATACTCATATCAAACATTAGTCATATCCACATTTATGCAGCTAGCCTTTATGCCCATAGCATCCTAAGTATAGTTGTGGTCTCACAACTCTGAGGTAGGAACTACTAATATTTCCATTTTGAGGACAGGGAAACAGGTTTAGAGAGCTAAAGTAACTTTCTTAAAGTTGCCCAGTGGATCCTGGGATTTGTACCAAAGTCACTTGACTTTGAAATCTGTTTCCTTGGTCACTGTATTCTCTCGTCTCTGTGTGCTATTCTGTCTTCCTCTCCAGGGCAAGACACACCTTACATATTCTTAGAACAAAAGCAAGAGGTGATTATACTGACATCAATCAAATTTGTGGTCTAAACAACAGACTGTAAAGTTTTGTAGATTCTGAACCCTCAGATGTGTGACTAAAGCTACCCTTGAGGCAAAGGAAGGATATGAACAGGTAAGAAGTAGAGTTCACCTTACGCTGATTTCTTTGATTTGAAAATGCTTTCTATTATATTATTATAGTCTTATAAAATAGTGTAGTTTTTTTTTTTTTATCTTCCATGCAGTCTCATCCTCTTTAACAGTTCATGTGGGTGGAAATCCGGTTTGGGGCTGGGATTGTAGCTCAGTGGTAGAGCGCTTGCCTTGCATATGTGAGGCATTGGGTTTGATCCTCAGCACTACATAAAAATAAATAAATAAAATAAAGATATTGTGTCCATCTACAACCAAAAACCAATTTAAAAAAATTCAGTTTGTTTGTGTTTCTGTCTACCCTCTTCTCTTCATTTGGTGTGTAAGTAAATTGTCATGGGATGGTAAACATGTCAGGTTGGGGAAGGCTTATTGTTCTGAAGGATCCCTGCTGAAACTTAAATTCTGATAAGTTTTCCTCTTCCATGATTTTCCCCAACTCCTCCCCATTGGGAGAAGTCCTAAGAACATGTGGGCTGGTGCGCTCTCCTTCCCCAACTGTTCATATAAAATCATTTTTGACGTCTGCAGAGATTTCTCTAAGTTCTTGCCCAAGGCTGACTGTTGTTCTAGTCCACCTACATTCTTCCTATACTGCAGGGATTTAAAAAAATGTACTTTGTGATTTGAACTTGTTTTAATTTTCTCTGACTTATTTATTTTTCTCTGAGGTTAAGAACATTTTATAAATTCACAAATACCAAAAGTATTTTGCACACAGTGAAATAGCTTTTAAAAAACCAGATCCGATTCAAATGATTTCCCCAAGGAAAGGAAGTACACAAAATAGCCAAATGATTAACTGAAAAAATAAAGCAAGAGAACTAAAATATCTCCCTGAATGAGTTCCTAAATTATGCTCTTTTCCATTATGAAGTATCAACTAATCTGCACTGTTTGTTTTTTGAAGTGAAACTTAGAGGGGAAATGTATAACTGAATCTTCTGTGTACTTCACACTAACATTCTTTTTCTTGCCAACATTTTGCTATGAGCTCAGGCATTCATCCTTGATATGTTTTCCAGTCTATTCAGATGTTCATCTCTTGTTTCTGATAAATACTAAAGTTTCAAGTCAAGTTTCTTGCAAAGGTGGGATAGGACACCATATCTTTGCAAAGAATGATTATAAAGCCAATTTTCTTATGTTTTTCCATAATAAACACAAACTCCTGGTTTGAATTTTGCTGTATTAAGTAGTATCTTCATAGTCTGAGGATCTGATGTTCATAAGCATTTTGGAAATGTTTGGTACCTGAAGAAGAGTGACAGATCATGAATGACCTAACTGAGGTTGATAACGTGATTGAAATCGCTAAATTGAGAAAACTACCAAAATTCACAAATTGATAAATAAATATTTCTTGAGCACTGACTATATGCAAAACCAGACTGCCAACTGAGAATTGTTTATCTATTAAAGGAAAAGTTGTAGCAGCTTGGAGTATGCCGCTGGTTAGTGACACTGTCAGTAAATCACTGAGAAGAATGAGCCCTCCCAGCTTGCTACTCTTTCTGACTTACTCTAACTGGGCAATAATTTGACTCTCACACTCAAATCAAATTTTTTTTGGTACCAGGGATTGAACTCAGGGGTACTTGACCACTGAGCCACATCCCCAGCCCTATTTTGTGTTTTATGTAGAGACAGGGTCTCACTGAGTTGCTTAGTGCCTTGCTGTTGCTGAGGCTGGCTTTGAACTCACAATTCTCCTGTGTCAGCCTCAAATCAATTTTTGTGACCAAGATTCTCCAATTCATTTTGTTCCATTAGTAGCGCTACCATGTACTCTTACTTCTGGTTTACTCTGGAATTAATCCAGGATTTTTTTGATGGATTTCATCTTGCTAAGAAAACAATCCCCATGCCTATAAGACTTAATTGTATCTATTTACATAAATCAAGCTCAAAATGTTGATATTTGATAGACTTACTTTTGCCCCCATGTCATCAGGTGCAAGGGATTTAGGAGGCCTTAAAGATACATGAATAATAAATAGTGTAGAAGTAGCAATAACAATAGCAGTGAAAGTAGTAAGAGTGGTAAAAGTAGCGGATGATGTTTTCTACACAGGCATTGTTAGGTATGTGATGACAGTTTCACTTTATAGAAGAAACCAAGGTTCAGAATGATGAAATAACCTGTCCAAACCAGTGATAGAGCTGGGAAGTTCGTTGTTTCCTGAAAGTTTAGCAGAATTCACCCGTAAGCCATCTGGGTCTTATTTGGTTTTGTTTTCAAGAGGGGAAGTTTTTGATTATCATTGCAGTTTTTCCACTCTTACTTGGGTAGATTGAATTTTCCTTGGCTTTTAGAGCCATACAGTTGATCTTGAATGTCTCCTAAATACCCATGTGTTGGAGTCTTGTTCTTGGTCCAGTGGGAGGCACTGTTGAGAGGTGTGAAACCTCTAAGAAATGGAGCCTGGGGAGACATCTTTAGGCCATTGGGGGCACATATTTGAAGGGATTGTGGGGCTTCCACCCCCTTCTCACTTCTTTTGCTCCCTGGTCATGAGGTAAACAGTTTTGCCCTGCAACACACTTCTGCCCTGATGTGTTGTCCCCTCACTGGCCCCAAAGCAATAGGGTTAAACTGATCATGAACCAAAATCTCCAGAACTGAGTCAAAATAGACCTTTTCTCTTTATAAGTTGATTTTCTTAGGTATTCATTATAGTAGCAGAAAACTGACTAACATAATATCTTATTTTTATTCTTATCATGGTCACTCTTTAAGCTCATTGTCATATTTGTTTTCTTCTATTGAGTTCTTATACTTTTCAATGTCTATATTGAAAAGACATGCCTCTTCTGAACCAGCATGCCTCTTATCACCTAATTCTCTTCCCCCACCACTATCCCACATCTTATGTTGATACTTTCTGAAATAATTATGGATCTATAGGGCATATATTATCTTTTACTTTGCTTTGGTCCTACCCCTTCCAAAACTCCTCCTCTAATGTTGTTTACATTTTCTATGCCCTTATTGATTTGTTTTTGTGTGCTTGTTCTATTACAGAAAGATATGTGTAAAGTTCTCCCACTATGATTAGGGATTACCTCTCTCTTGATTTTACCTTTTGCATTATAGATTTTGAACCTGTGACAGTAGATGATTAACTTTAATGTAATTTTGTTTTTGTGGCAAATTGAATCTTTATCATTGTGAAATGTTCCTTTTAATTTTTAATAAAGCTTCTTATCTGAAAGTCTATTTTGGGTGATATTAGTATAGCTACACTAAGTGTCTTTGTCAGATAAGGTTGCTATAACAATGTATTATAGACTTGGCAGCTTATAAATGACAGAAATTTAGTTCTCATTGTCTTGGTATCTGAAAGTCAATTTGGAGTACCAGCAGAGTTGGGTTCTGGAGAGAGCCTTCTTATGGGTTCCATCTTCTCATTCTGTCCTCTCGTGGAAGAAAGAAGACAGAGAGCTCTAGGGAATCTCTTTTATAAGGGCTCGAATCCCATCCATAAGTAGCTCACCGTCAGGACCTAAATCACCTCCCAAAGACTCCATCTCCTAATACCATTGCACTGTATGTGAAAATTTCAGCATGAATTGGGGAGAGGGCATCTATATTGAGTCTATCACACTAGGTTTTATTTAATTGGTGCTGAGTATGTTTTAGCTTTTTCACATTTTATTTTCAATATTTCTGTAGTTTTTTAGTTAAGATGCATGTTATGGTTTGAATGTTTGGTTCCTCTCAGAATTCAAAGGTTGAAGCCCTAAATTCCAGTATTTGGAGAGAAGTCCTCTAAAGAGGTACTTAAGGTTGAATGAGGTCATAAGGTTTCTGATCTGATAACTGTCCTTATAAGAAGAGAGATCACAGTGTTCTCTCTTCTCACATGTGTGCAGTGAGAAAAGGCCATATGAAGACATTGCTATGGTTTGGATCTGAAATGTTTTTTTCTGATTTTTTCCCCAATGCAGCAGTGTTCAGAGATGGAGATCTTGGGAAGTGCTTGTGTCTTGAAGAGTCTAATGTTATCAGTGGATGAATCCATTGATGGAGTTATAGTTTGAATGGACAATTGGGAAGTACTGGAAACTATAGGAGGTAGGATCTAGTTGAAGGGAGTGAGTCCTTGGGAGTGTGACCTTGGTAACTGTGTTTTGTTCCTGGCCCCTTCCTCTCTTTTGGCTTCCCAGCCACCATGAGTTGAACAGGCTTATTCCCCACATCCTCCCTGCCATGATGTTCTGCCTCACCACAGGCCTAGAATCAAAGGAGCTGGCCAAGCGTGAACTAAAATCTCAGAAACCATGAGCCAGAATAAATCTTTCCTTCTTTAAGTTGTTTTTCAGGTATTTTGTCACAGTGATGAAAAGCTGACTAACACAAGCATAGAGAGAAGGAAGGCATCTTTAAGCCAGGAAGAGAATCCTCATCAGACATGTAATTGATCAGAACCTTGATCTTGGACTTCTAGGCTCCAGAATTATGAAAAGATAAAATTTTGTTGTTTAAGCTACCCATATATAATGTTGATGTTTGTTATGGCAGCATGATAGAGTATATTTCTCATAATCAACTTATAATTGTTTAATTTTAATATAACTTGTTTTGATTATCCCTTGCTGTATAACAGACTATCCCAAAACTTGGTGGTTTAAAACAATTACAATTTTTTCATGACTCAGAGGGTGAGTGATGTTTGTTCCACTTGGCATCACCTGGGGAAGCTCGAAGATTGGTGTTTGGAACCATCCAGGAGATCATTTACTCACATATCTGGCTGTAGATGGTAGTTGTCAGCTGGGATCCCTGTCATGTAGAAAATCATACATGACTTTCCAAATGGTTGTTGGCTGCTTCTCAGCAAGGGGGCTATGTTCCAAGGGAGGGTGTCTCAAGAGGATGGGAGGAAGCTCTGTCAGTTTTTATGACTTGGCCTCAGAGGTCACATGGCATCACGTCCTGCCACAGACATAGGCACACCTGGGTTTAAGGAGAGAAAACAAACCCACCTCTTAATGGAGGCACTAATCTCCAGAACTTATTCATATTATCTAACTGAAACTTTGTACCCTTTGACCTGGTTTCATCTTTACTCATTGTTACCTACTTTTTGGTGTTATTATTGTTGTAATAATTATTATTGGCATATTAGGTTGGTAACAGAAAACTATACACCTCATATTTAAATCAGCCTCAACTAGACATTGTCACTGAATCTAGTAGGTGTAATTATCAGTTAGCAATTCAATGAAGAATTAATTGTTATAAAATTTAAGTTATTCACATCTGGATCTAGTTTCTTTTTATAACACAGTTGAGGTTTTTTCCGAGTCTGTTTGCTATAATCACAAGATTTGATTTAAGAATTATAAGGGCCATTGACCCTGACTGTGACCACATGATGTATCCTGTGTGCCTGCCACTGTTTGTTGGTTCAAGAAAATTATATTTGTTAGACTATGCTTGTTGATGGAAGTAAACTTCCCATTGAGACTTGTGATGTAATACTTTGCTCTGATTTCTGACTTGAACATGTGACTTCACTAAAATATTAGTGGGCTTTGTCTCTCCTGGTATTTTGTAACAAGCTTAATTATTCTCAGAGATTAAATTGACAAATGTAAATGCAAGACTTTTCCATCACTAGAAATGCACCTTTTAGTACACTCATACATTGAAAAGACATGCCTCATACATGGCTGGTGGGACTGCAAATTGGTGCAACCACTCAAGTAAGCAGTATGGAGTTTCTTCCAGAAAACTTGGAATGGAACCTCCATTTGACCCAGTTATCCCGCTCCTCTGCATATACCCAAAGGACTTAAAATCAGCATACTATAGTGATGCAGCCACATGAATTCACAATAGCTAAGCTATGGAACCAACCTAGGTGCTCTTCAACAGATGAAGGGATAAAGAAAATATGTTATACATACACAATGGAATATTATTCAGCCATAAAGAAGAATGAAATTATGTTATTTGCCAATAAATGGATGGAACTGGAGACTATCATGCTAGGTGAAATAAGCCGATCCTCCAGAACCAAAGACCAAA
Organism: Geosciurus inauris; assembly: GCA_004024805.1. Lineage (NCBI taxonomy): Eukaryota > Metazoa > Chordata > Mammalia > Rodentia > Sciuridae > Geosciurus > Geosciurus inauris. Next base: position 47,880 of record PVHX01002019.1, read on the forward strand.
TGTTCTCTCTGAGATGTGGATGCTAACACATAATAAGTGGGGGTTTTGGTGGGGGGAGAGAAAAATAGAAGTTCATTGGATTAGACAAAAGGGAATGAAGAGAAGGGAGGGGAATGGGAAAAGGAAACACAGTGGAATAAATCTGACATAACTTTTCTATGTTTATATATGAAAGATGATCAGTGAAACTTCATATTATATACAACCAAAAGAATGGGAAGTTATACTCTATGTGTGTATAATATGTCAAAATAAACTCTACTGTCATGTATATCTAATAAACAAAGAAATGCCCTTTTTAGGAAAAACATTATATATTCTTATTATGTGTGAGGCCGTGGATTGATTGATTCCTGGAACTGAAAAAAAAAAAAAACAAAAACTTCACGTTATCAGAGCTTATACTGTTTTTCTGGAGTGGGAAGTTATTATTCCTATTTTGCCAAAATGTACTAAGGGATTGCTTTAAGGTCAAAAGTTGCTTGCTGGTATGACCATAACCATAACTTAAATAATCTATTACAAATTCCCTTTCCACTATATAACATTGATGTGCAAAATTGAAATAGTTTTGTGGCACAGACACACACACTAAATTAAAAACAGAAAAAAACCCCAACACCCAACCCCCTATAAGTCCTAAATCAAAGAAAAACTCTTTAATAGTCTCTGGATATAAAAACTGCTCAAAAATTAATGAAGATATTTGCTTTGTTGGATGAAATGCTAAGAAGCTATTTCTGTTGGATTGTGAAAGTTCATTTAAGAGTACATGTGAACAGCAATCAAAATGTATACTCCCTATTTAAAAAGTCACCCATTTGCATATTTTGCTCACCATTTTCAGATATGAACTTTGGCATTTCAACAGAATTGATGACCAGTTTGTTTTGACTCACCAATTCCTCATAGTTGACTATTATTCCCCAGTAATTACCCTGGGTCACAATCTTGTAGCCAAAACAATCCTTTAACAAAAGCCATAATTGTGAATAGTTCTAATAAGTCCATAAAGTTATATCAAGCAGATAGAGCTGCCAGTGTCCAACAAATAAAGAGGATAGAAGAACAATTGATATTGAAGAGAGTGGATGAATGTCAGAAAGAAGTAGCACCCTCATGCTTCCATCTGCCAGAAATAACCCCTTAGGTGGTTGTGGTGATGCCAATTATTGAAATAATTAGGTGAATGTGAAAAAACCTAGGGACTAACCTATTTAAATAACCAATCATTGTGTTAATGTCTATATATTATAAGCCTCTAGGCAGGAAGGACAAACAAATAGCTAAGGAAAGTATCAGTAAAGCATTGGAAAATGGCATTCTTCATTATTTTTAAATTAATTTACTGAAGTTCTGAGAGAGGGAGAGGAATAACATCAATCAAAAAGCTGCAAACTAATGTGTTTTCAAATATGATATCACAGACCTGTCAGAATGAAGAGATATGTAAAGATGAAAAATAATTCAGAGAATATATCAACCTTTCACCTTATCAAAAAATTGTTTGATAAAATAATTGAACAGTAAATGGACCACACCATTGTGTGTGTGTGTGTGTGTGTGTGTGTGTGTGGTTGGGCGTACTGGGATAGAACCAAAAGGTGCTTTACCATTGATCTACATTCCCAGTCCCTTTTATTTTTTATTTTGAGATAGGGTCTTGCTAAGTTGCTTAGGGCCGTGCTAAGTTGTTGACGCTGACTTGTGATCTTCCTGCTTCAGCCTCTGGAGTAACTGGGATTGCAGGCATGTGCCACCATGCGGGCCAGAAATCTCATGATAGAGAAAACAAAAAGGCAAGGCAACAGTAGTGAGCAGCAATAAATTTCTCCTTCCTTCCCTTCTTCCCTCCTCTCTTTCCATTAATACAACTAGATGAATAAGAATATAATACCTCAAAATGTGATCCATAAGCACTATGCAATTCTCTTGAAATGAAAAAGATATGCTGTAAGGACATTTCTAATATGCATGACACTAACTTAGAAACACAAAGGGTTTGGTGATTCTGGAAGCAAGCGAAGCTGGAAACACTCAAGGTTCTCACTAGGGCAGGAGGTGAAAGAGGGAAGGAGAGAAAGCGGAAATGTGAGCTTCATCTTATTTGGTTGGGGAAGAAGTAAAGCAGGGAATTCTGGTGGAGAAATGAATGGTTAGGAACATAGTTGCTGAAAACTATAGACTGGGGTACAAAGAAAACATAAAATGAAACCTCACTTAGGTTGTGTTAATAGCTAAATTAAAGATTGAACAGAGGTAAGAAGCAAATTCAAATAAATAGAAGGAATATGTGATGGAATTTGCAGATGTTTTATAGTTCAGTCACCTAAAGATAAGAGTTATAAGAATTACAATCTGAAATGAAGGAATAATAAACAAAAATTAGAAAAAAGGATAAGTATCAAAAATTCATTGTTAAAATATCCATAAAATAGATGAGCATCTTACAGGTTTGATTAAAGAATGAGAAAAAACCATAATGATTAACAGTGAGAAAAAAGATCATCACAGCTCAGAGAAAACTTTAAAATAACTGTAAGATAAAAATGCATGCTACTCTAGAGTAAAAAACTTGAAAAGCTGATTTTGTAACAAAATAAGTTACCAAAATTGATTTAAGAGAAGTTAATTCATAGAGTTAAAGGAAAGGTGATTATACTTACAGTATTGGGAAAGGCACCACAATCAGGCATTTTCACAGTAGAGTTGTAGCTAATCTTTAAAGAGTAGGTAATTGCAATATTATTTGAACTGTTGAAGAAGGAAACCTTTCAAATGCATTTGATTTACCCAAAATAACTTCAGGACAAAACCCAAAGAGGTCAACAAATAAAACCATAAATCACTCAACCAAAGGAATGTAGAGGATAATTCTTAATTTTATCCAATAAATTGGCAATATATCAAAAGGACAATATCTTTAACAGGAAAGATTTTTTCCCCTCAGATTTTCAGGAGTGGTTTAATACCAGGAAATCTGTCAGTGTTATTTTTATATCAACATATTGAAGGAAAAATGTAATGATATTAATAGATTTCTAAAGGCATTTTGATAGAAATCAGTCATTTCTCATACAATTACTAAGTAAAATAGAATAAATAAAATTTAAAAAAATATAAAACCACCCAGAAAATACTTTATATCTTAAAACATTAAAACTATTTGAATTAAATTAGATACTAGAAACGGATACCAATTATCACCATTATACTTAACATTATCATGGAAGTGCTAGTGATTGCAGTAAGATAAGAAAGCCAAATCACTGAAACAAACTTTGAAAAAAAAGAGATCAAATTATTTTTGTGATTATTGTATACCTATAAAGTTCAGAAAACTCTAGTTAAACTATTAAGGGATTCAAAAAGGAAGATTTGGCAAGGGAATGGAATACAAGATCAATTTTTAAAAAGCAATAGTTTTTCCTCTTATAATTGGCTTTCTGCATTCACTGAATCTACATCTTCAGATTTAACCAACCATTGATTGAAAGCACCTGGAAAACAAATTAAAAAAAAAGTATTTGGAAAATAAATTGCATCTGTACTGAACACTGATTGACTTTTCTTCTTGTCATTATTCCCTAAATAATATGGTATAACAACTATTGACACAGCACCTACACTATATTAGGTATTGTAAGTAAATTAGAGACCATTTAAAGTATACAGGAGGGGGCTGGGATTGTGGCTCAGCGGTAGAGCGCTTGCCTCGCATGCGTGAGGCCCTGGGTTCGATCCTCAGCACCACGTACAAAGCAATAAAATAAAGACATTGTGTTCATCTACAACTAAAAAAAATTAAAAAAAAAATAAATAAAGTATACAGGAGGGCGAAAGTTCTTTGCAGTACTTTGCATTTTATTTAAGGGACTGAGTGTCTGGATCCTAGGATGGAGAGTACTCGTGCAACCAACCACCTGCAGATTCCAAGGGGTGGTTATACTTTAACAAAATACTTAGAAATAGAAGTGAGAAAAACTTCTATTTACAATCATTGTAAAAGTAAAAAATACTTAAGAATAAGTTAAATGATAAAGGCAAAATGCCCATATAAAGAAAGGTATAAAATCTTACTGAAAGAAATAAGATTTGAGCAAATCCAAAGGTGTGCCATGTTCAATACTTACTAGCACAAACATTAAATTTATGTGCCTAATGGATGTATAAACATAAAGCACTAAAATTAAGACTGGTGCTTTTTGGGAGGATGACTGGTCAAAGATTAAAGTTCATACTGAAGAAAAAAAATACCCCATAATAGCTAAGAAAATATGAAAGGGGAGAATAATGAGAAATTTTGTCTTACTGGATATTAGTATATGTAATAAAAGTATTTCATCTTAATCATGTGATATTGGTAAATGAATTAAAAAGAAACATAGCCTAGGATAGATAATAATTTTTAAAAAATATTTATTTTTTAGTTGTAGGCGGACAGAATATCTTTATTTTATTTTTATGTGGTGCTGAGGATCGAACCCAGTGCCTCATGCATGCTAGGCGAGCATGCTACCACTGCGCCACAACCCCAGCCCGGATAGATGATAATTTAATGTATTTCCAAATTAGTAGTTTGTCTTAGTGGGAAATGGATCAATTATTTAATAAATGATGTTTGGACAGTTGTTTATCTGGAAGAAAAGAAAAGTGAATAATCTTACATATTTAAATACAAATTCCAGATGACTGAAAAGCTTACATGGTCAAAAAAAAAAACTGTCAAAGTTTTGCAGGAAGATACAGAAAACTTAAGTGTATGAAATGTATGGAATGAATGTCTTTTTCAGAAGATATACAAGATGCAAATTTGAATTATTAAAGCTAAGAACTTTGATATCACAAAGGATGCCATAAATAAAACAACAGACAAATTTTCAATAGGACAAAATGTTTGTAACAGATTTATCCATATAGCTAAACATTTAACAAAAGTAGGAATAACCAAATTGAGAAATAGGCAAAGAGCAGTGAATCCAAATGGTCAACAAATATATATATAAAATTCTTGAATTTATTATTAGTAATGAAAATATAAATAAAAATAAATGTAATTGCATATCAATCAGACAAAAATTGAAAAGAGGCATGATAGCTATAAATGGTGGTGATGTAAGGAAAGGATTATACTCATGGTTGGTAGAACTATGAGGTGTTATGGTTTTGGGGAAAGCTTTGTCAATGTCTATTAAATTTTTAAAAATATGCATTTTTTTGCCCAGAAATTCCAGTCATTGGACTCTATTCCATATAATGCCATTTTTTTTTTACCAAGTAGCAAAAATATCACTAAAAATAATGAACTGTTGCTAAATTTCTTGACTTTGAATGATTTCCACAAGGTATTTTTGTTTAAGAGCCAAATGTAAAAATTTTAAGATCTCCTTTTGCAAAATAAACAATAATGCTTGAATACATAGACATATTTACATGTACAATTCTATATGGGATTATGCAAGGAGAGAAAAAAGTAATAGACTGATGTGAGAAGAGGAGAATGAGGAAGTTGGGTGACTTTTTCTCTTTAAATGGATGACCACTGGCTGTTGTGGAGGGTATTCAGAATAATGGTATTGACTGTGAATGCCATTTGCCAGTGAGGAATTCAAACAATTAAAGCTTGCCAAGCCAATCACTTTGGATGATATCGATGTTTGATACTTGCACATATATATATATGTATTATGTACAGGTGTGTATATATAATTTTTATGAATATATATAACCTTGTGTATTTGTATACTTCTGCCAATTTTTATTGAATCACTTTTTTAGAAGTAGTTGTTATATAATTCATAAATATTCATTTTTAAATTAATTTAAAAATCAATTAATTTAAAAAACAATTTCATAAGCAATAACACTTGTGATAATACACTGTAAGTTCATATAAATATTTTATATTTTATTTATAAACATTTAAAAATTCAGTTCCCCTTAAAATTCCATAAAAACATTAATTTCATATTATATCGGTCTCTCAGTCCCAAATTACACTTCCCTATGTGCAGCAAGAGGCTCTTGAGAGAGATTGGCACAGAAGAATGGCATGTAGAATATGCCATCTCATTTCCCAACCATGAGCAGTAATACCACAATATAAATATAAAATATACTCATCAAAGTTCACATGGACAGAACTGACTTATTTGCACAGAGGATTTCATACTTAATGGAGAAGGCCTTTAATCTGAAATGAAGCCCTGAGACTTTTTAAAAGAGCAAATAATTTTCCAGTTATAACTCTACCTTTTTTCAAAATAATTGGTTTCTTTGTTGTTACTGAGTCTCTTTCGGAAGAACACCATTAAATGATAATTGTATACGTGCTACCTTTTTAGAATTCCCAAATAATGGCTCTGCAGAATTTGTTTCAACAAAGGACATGTTGAAACTGGTGTATCAGGATTCTGTTATCCATAAAGAATAGAAGATGCTACCAAAGGTGACTAATAAAAATGAGCATTTGTTTTTCTTATTTAAGGGAAGTCTGAAGCTAAGTAGTTCCAGGGTTAGTTTAGTGGCTCAACAATTTTCTCAGGAATTCAAATTATCTTTCCATTCTTCGATCTTCAGTAATTTGATGATGTCCCAAAGGACATCATCAGGATGTCCTTGGGATGGCAAGTGCACACCACGCATGTAGTCTTCACACATTCACATTAAAGGTAGGATCAAGGAGGGAGCAGAGGGACTTTCCTTGTATCTATCTAACTCTATCTATAAAATCAGAGGGTAAACTCTTCCCCTGTCACTTACAGGGACATTCTGCCTGTGTCTCATCATTCATAACTGGGTCACATGACCACTCAAAATCAATCAGCGGCAACAGGGAATGGGACTTCCAGCCAGCCCTGGCTTAGACCAATCAAGAATCATCCTCTGAGACTTAGCACATTGTTGCTGAACAAAATTTCTTTCTGGCAGGTGGAAAGGGTGATGGATTTTGGGTAAGCAATTACATGAGCAAACCTTTCCTGATGTCATGTTGTTCAGTCCTGCACCAGGCATCAAGAAGCAGCATCAAACACTATCAGGCCAATTGCTAATACATATCCAATTGTTTTATGGCATCTATTGATAATCTTAGAAGTTATGATTTTGGTTCATGTGTTCAGTAGAAAAGTAATTAAATCAAAAAAGGATGTGGGAGTTAAGTAAATGTTTAAGAAACAATAAGACAAGAAAGAATGATTGAAATCTTCTATTAATAATGTAAAAAACAATTATATTTAATATTATTTGTAGTAAGATACAATTTTATATGAATACATAATATATAATTATGATATCAATAGCCCCCATTGAACATGCTTACCAAGACAACGAATCAAGTGTTGATGTGCTTAACCAAATGTTAGTTAAGCCCTTGAAACTTCTAGGCCCACCTATGCACTTCCTCATAAATCTAGTTTTATCAAAGAATACTGCTGAGTAAGTTTAGCAAAACCCCTCACTCTTGATAATCTGATTACCCTTGATGTCTGCCCTTGTTCTTTATCCTCCACCATCCCCCAGGTGATATCTGATCAACTTGGCCTGTAATTCATCAAAAATTCTGTTAGGTTAGTTTAGCCAGAATATCCTTTTGCCCTGATATTTCCTTTCAGCAATTTTCTGACCATTGACCTCCACTCTTCATTGGCTGTAAATTCCCACTTGCCTATTTTACATCAGAGTGAGCCCAATCTCTCTCCCCTACTGGCTGAATCCCATCGTAGCAATTCCTATACCTACCACAAGGGCCCTGAATAGTATTCCTTGACTTGTTTTAACAAATGCCACTGAATAATTTTTTTTTTCTTTAACACTCTTATTTCATCTTCATAATCATCCTTGGAAACAGTGTGTCAAACATCCCTAATACTATCACAGGTCCAGAGATTCACTAGGAAGGCTCACAGGACACAGGAGGAACACAGTACAGTTTATTGTATTGAAAGGATACAAACAAAATCACCAAAGGTGTGTAAGACCCCATCCAGAGGAAACAAAGCTCAGGCTTCTGAGAGTCTCCTCCCAGTGGAACTGCATAGGACATGTTTCATTCCTCCCACAGTGAGTTGGGGAGAATACCTACAAGGTGTAGTTTTCCAGGGACTTCTTTAATCTTCCTTAATCTAGGAGTCCAGGTTTTTATGGAAGGTCTTTCATGTGAGTAGGTAACTGACCATAGCCATTGATGCTATAGATCACCACAAGGCAAGCAGGTGTTTTCCATAAAGTACACTGTTGCACAACCATCTAGACAAACTGGTACAGTCTGGATCATGGCTCTGAGTGTACAAAACTCTCTTAGTTCTTGGAGCATTTTAACAGTTTAGTTCCTCGGAACTGGCCAAGAGCCAGTCATGAAAATAGGCCCTTCTTGGGAATGTGCAAGCTTTGAGCCATTTTGGTCTGCTGAGTTAGTGCTTCCCTGCATACTTGATGTGATTGCTATACCCGTTTTACAGATGAGTAAGAGACTGACAACAGTCAAAAGTTGTGTCTGGAAAAACTATGGTAAAAAGGACTCCTATACTTTTCTGGTGGGAACATGAACTGGTTCAACTTTTTTGGGAAGCAGTTGGAAATATTCATAATAATTTGAAGTATATTGAATCTTCAACCTGTAATTTACTCCTCTGGGATTTTTCTATAGATAAATTCTCACATGCATGCACTAAGATGTTAAAATATTGGAAACCATCTGTCTGCTAGAAGAGGTGTGATTAAATAAATTATGGTACATCCACAAACTACATATTTATAGAAGAATGTGACAGATATGTATATGTCAATATAAAACTATTTCCAAAATATTTCAAGACTTAGAATATTTTTTTAAGCTAAAGATTTAAGTCAAAAACCTCACCAAATTAGAAATTTGAAAATGGCGGAACTAAGAAAGAGGTCTAATTGAATTCACACTTGTTCAGTTGGGGAAATGATTATTTTTATTTAAAGTGTTGGACTACATTTGGTAAATTATTCTGTCTTGGACATGTTTTAAGAGTCATTTAGAAAGATATTGTAATTATGTAACTGCCATTGCTGAGATATGCAACATCAATCTATTCATGTGTCTATAAATCATTAGTGGTTCTCCCTGGGCACAATGCTCCCAGGACTGAACATATGTGATGTCATGTCCTATGTCTCTGGAGCTTATGGCCACTTGACCTGGTATGAGCTAAGCTGTTAACCCACAGACAAAGTTGGCTCAAACTGTATGTGTATTTGTTTCTTCCTAATTAAACTATGTGTGGCTTTATTTCTTCCTTATCAAACATTCTTTTACATAGAGTAGACAAATTAAGTCATGAACATTAGACAAAATATTACCTATTTTCCTTTCAGAAAGAGTTGGATGATTCAGAGCCAAAAGACCAGTTTTAGACCTTGGCTAATCGTATTATTATAACAAATCACTTAACTTTTTTGTTTCCTATGTACCTACTGATGAAGCTGGAATGATCAGGTGAGATAACATGTTAAAGTACCTCGACCAATACCTAGTGCATGACAGGTATCTAAATAATTTAAGTGTTAAGCTCAATACCTAGAATATAATTTTTACTTAGAAAAAACGATTTGAATCTGAATTTGACTTCCTTGAGAGTAAGCACTCAAGTTGCTGTTTGAATGTAATGACCAATAAATGAATGGTTATGATTAACAAAGTTGTCCATAGGTAGCAGAACATATGTCGAGTCTTCTCATGATGGATAAATGAGATAGGCCAAGGATTCACAGTGATATCAGGTTGTGAGAATGGGAGAGTTAATGTTTCCTAAGTAGAACACAATGTTTTCGGAGTTTTAACTCTGAATATGGTATCAAGTTCAGGACAATCTTTTCAATTTATGTCATAATACCAGTTCTTTGGTGCAATAGAGTGTGCCTTCAATTTGGTGATTCATTCATTAGCTTACTACCACTATAAAATTTGTGTTTAAGACAGCTCAAGTATTCCAGTGCTTTTGCTTCTGGCTCTTATTACTATTTGTTTTCATCAGTGGTAACTGAGACTCTTGAAGAGTCAGAGAGGAGAAAAGAACAGGAAGGCTGCAGGTAATGGGGCACATATGAGACATCTCCTGATTGACATTTCCTCTCTCAACCTCGCTTTGTGATTATATCACCTTTGGCTGAAACCACATCCTGAAACATTACTGTGCCTCTTTGTACAGACTCAAGAATGTTTGTCTTCCAATGTGAGATATTGTGCCCTTTCCAGGGAAGGATACTCAAGTCCAGCCCTGATAATAAGGCAGTGACTCCAGGGGAAAGTGCCCAGTGTCTGGGCCCTGTTATGCTTGTGTATGATGAGAAACTGAAAATAAAAAGTCTTATGCATAGTAATGATGGTTTTAAAGTCTGAGAGTGCTACATACATATATGATCCCTCTCAAAAAATAGCGAATTCCCTTATGCAATTTGCTAATAAGTTAAGCCCTGCTGTCCTTGCAAACAATATTTTTAAAAAGTAAACAATAAGACTGCACACACTGCATTTTTGTAAAAGTTTCTGAAGTAGGCAGGGTTTTTTTGTTTGTGTTTGTTTTTGTTTCCTGTCTTGTGCATAGATAATGAAAGTGACATGGAATACTGGCAGCTGTGTGACCCAAGTTTAACAATGCTTGGCCTGTGGATATCAGTGACCAATCACTGTTTGAAAGGGGAGATGGATCTTTTTAGATAATTTTAAATCACCAAGTGTCTGCTGTTTGTATAGCTCTGACATCATGTTGCATCCCTCCTGTACCTGAAAATGAATTTTTTACTCATTTACTAAATATCAGTGGTCATGGTCTCATAAATCCACAAAGCTGAGTCCAAAATAAGGCAGAATGGAGCACATCACATATTTTTAAGTTTGTTTTTCATCGATGGATGGAGTATTAGTTTTTTCTTTCGTTTTTACCTTCTCCTTCTACCCCTTTCTTTTGTTTACATACTCATCTTTGCTCATTTCTTCTTTTCTTTCATTCCCTTAAAAATAATATTTTAAATATATTTCCTGCTGTGTGTAGATGTGCCGTACCCAGGATTCCTGGTTTCAAATAACAGAATTTGACTCCTGTTAACTTAGGTTAAAAAACAATATACTAAATTCACAGCCTAGGGAATTAGACTGTGGCTAGAGCTCAGGGAGGCAAAGCATGGCTAAGAACTCAGTGTAGGAGAGGCCTTTCAGAGCAGATCCTTTGCCCCTTAGGCTTCCATACTGGGAGGTGGGATCTCTGCCTACCACCTTTCCAGAGATTTCCTCCCAGTGAGCAGAGCATTTCATGTCAATTGGTCAGAATAAATTGTCCATTACAATGGGTATCAATGAAGCTTTTGCTCTGAAGGGAACTGCATCTATCTTCCAAAGTTCTAGGAATGGGAAGAGGATGCAAGTTCTTGCAAACTGATTGGTCCAAGGAAAATGCCTCTTTCAGAGGATGAGGTTAACTCTTCCTAGTCAGATGACTTAAAATCCATGGAGCTTTGTCTTTTGAAAAGAATTGCTGCAGCAGAGAATGGAATACCAAGAGGCAAATTACAACCACCAAGACAAGTAATGGGAGATACACAAGAGCTTACTGTATAAATCCAGCAATTTCACTTTTCTAAAGAAGGATTTCTCAAGAGGCAGCCACAGACCATCTTCATCAACAGTATTGTTAAAAGTGAAGATTCTTGAGGATCACACCAGACCTGCAGAATCAGAAACCCTGGGAGTGACTTCAAAGTCGGCAATTTTTATAAATCCCTAGATAAACTTTAAGCCCATTAAAAAAGCTATTAAATATGGTTAAACATTTATTATAATCACCCTTTTCAGCCTCTCCTCTTTCTGCTTGTAATTATCACTTTGTACATTTTTTATTCAATGTTACATTTGTGCATTGTGAAGAAATATGCTATCCTAGGGCTGAGTTAAGAAAATCAAAACAGGTTGTTACATGTGAGCTTGGCTCTTCATAGAAAGATGCATCTTTGAAAGGTATTAGGTGACTGTTTGGGCAAAAGGTCAGTGTGCCTGATGGAGCAGCTGTGGGTTTTCTAGAAGGAAAGGAAACATTGTCTGATAGTGGTTGGTCAATGCTGAACTTTTTTCTGTTGATTTAGAATTATGAAGGACTGACAGTGTTAGGATTCCCTAAACTTAGTGGGTTAGAGTCTGCCTGTCTGGTCGCCTTAAACACTTGCTGATGAGGAGAAATGACCAAGCCCAACATGTACATCAAAATCCTGTTGTTCTACCCTTACTTGCTACATCATGGAGTTTAAACCCTGTGTATCTGAAGTCAGGCATACCTGTACCCACAAGTGTTTATCACTTGTGGTCTACACTCCTCTTCCTAACCCTCTTAGGCTTGAAAGTCATCATCACAATGAGTATTTTAAGTGTGACTCAGGAGATGTTTTTCACTAAGTAGCATAATGCATGGAATTCCTGGGAGGTCAGGTTAGTTCAGGGTTTGCTTTATGGTCCTTTGTGCTAGTTCAGGTATTTTCCGTGGTGATGATTCTTGTTATTGAGGAAACATTTTCTGTTATAAATTTGTTTTTTATATAGGCTGCAGATGACCTTATGGAAGAACATAAACAGCTATCATTATGAGTAGGATGTGCAATTGTCAGTAATGACCTTCATGCTCTCCTTTCTGGTAGAATAGCAATTGATACTTAGTCATGGAAGAGATCTAAAACGGCTCTGACATGTTAGCTAATGGCACTAAAGTCCTTAGGTAAAATCCACATTCCAACTGGAGATTCTTTTTCCATGTTGAAATGTTCTTTAGTGTTTTAATTGTTTTGAACTCTGTGTTCATTCCACTTAGCTTGTTATTATTTTTATGGGGGGCTGAATCAAAAGAACCTGGGATGTTCTGTTGATATTTACAATTTTTCACCCTTTATGGCATGCGTGCCTGTCAGGACCCTTTAAGAATATACTTCATGAGATCTTAAGTGTGTGTGTGTGATAATTGTCAAAAAACAGTAAGGGTGACTTCCATCTATGGGGTGTCTGGATTGTCCTGTTTGTGCTGAACTTTTCCACTTTCCTGAGTTTAGAAAAGCTGCAGGCCTGTGGAGTCATTTAACATGTTTTGCCCATTTAAAGCAAATGCATTTCAGCATTTATAAACCTTACTTCTGGGTGCCTTTTTTTCTTGTCTTGAAGGCCATTTGTTGCAATGAGTACCCTGACTCTCTTTCTCCAGCTGGCCCCGTCTCTTCCCTCTCAGGCTTTCCTCTCTTATGGTTGGACCACCTGACTAGGATGCAGGTGGACCTTGGCTCCTGCCTCCTGAAATCACGTTTGGGGTGTCCAGTTGTCCCAGGGTAGAGTTTCCTAGGCTCTGAACTTTATAATTAGGAAAGTCCTGGGAAAACCAGGATGGTCGTTCACCCTACTTTTATCCTTGAGAGGGGATCTTTAAGAATTTCTAATTCAGTAGCTCCAGTGATTGGACATTAAATCTGTGTCCTCAGATGATTGCACTGGATTCTTCCTTGTTCTTAAAGCCAAGACCTCACCTTACATGTACACCCAGGAGAAAGGCCTTGGTATTATATACATCTATGATGGAGGTCCTTTTTTGTTTATCTATGTGATACTCCAGCTTCTCATAGCTAAGATTCTTCTGGGTTAGCTCAGATTCACTCAGGGTTCTGAGTCCTGTTTTTGGACCTCAGCTTATATCTCCACCTAATGTGTCCTGCTGCCAGCTCTCTGGTGCTGAGTCACTAGTTGTACACTGCTACCTATGCTCAACCGAAAGTCCACATAGTGCCCAGGGCAGTGGTTCTCAAAGTATGATCCTGGGACCACCAGCATCAGCATTATATGAATATGTGTTAGAAATGCCAATTATCAGGCCTCTCTTCAGATTTATTGAATCAGAAACTGTTGAGTAGGAGCAGTGATCTTTGTATCAGCATGACTTCCAAGTGGTTCTAATGCATGCTCAAATTTGAGAGCCACTTTGAGCTCTAGGCTGTGCACTATTCTTGCCTAGCCAGACCACAGAGCTAAAGTCAAGTCTACTCATCTTGTAGATATTTATTGTCTTGCTCCCTGTCATTGTGTATCACCTTCTGCTTGGCCTAATAGCTTCTGCCTGACCTCTCACCTTCTTGACCAGCCTTGAGCTCCCATTCCTACATAGATCTTCAAAATACTGTTTACTTCCACTTCTGACAAGGATTATCCAAGTTTGCCCAGGACTGAGGGGCTTATTGAGTATGGGATTTTAGTGCTAAAACTGGGAAAGTTTTAGGCACACTGGGATGGATGAAAACTCATTAATACATTCAAGCCCATAACTTCATTCAGTGTTGCTGACTTATGGAGAAATGGGGAAATAGAAGGAGGATTATTGGCCCTTCAGAATATCCCTTTCTTTATAACCCAAAGAAAGAAAAACTAAAAGGAATACTGTAATTATGGGATATGGTTGTGCTAATTGTATATTTGAATAATTTTCAGAATCAAATAGCTTACATTTAAGCCAGGACTATTCAAATAATTTGTTTTTTCTGAGAAGCAATTCCAATGGAGTCAAGTTCTTAGGACGAACTTGGTATATGATCTCAGGCAAAGTACTGATCTTTTACTTACCTGTAATCGGGCTGGTAATACAATTTTCTTCTAATTACATTCCAGGGGATGGATTGAAGATAAATGAAATTAAGCAGTGCCCATAAAAATATTCCTTTTCTTGGATGGATGCTTTATATCACTTGATTAATAATAAACACCCCCGCACAGATACTTTGCAAAGAGAACACCATGTCTTTTGCAAGATATGACAGGAAATCAAATATAGCATCTGACCACTCCAGATGGAAGTGATTTCTTCCTCTTGCAAATTCCTACAGTTCTAGAATCAAAGTTCTTAGCTTTGGCTGCCTATTAAAGGAACCTGGGGATCTTAAAACGAAACAACTGATATCAAGGCTTCCCCTCTCCCTGACTTAATTGGGTCTTTTGTGGTACTGGGTCATTGGTAGTCTTAAATCCACCAGAGCATTCAAATGTGCAGCCAGGTTTAAGAATCATGAGTCTAGACATAGTTCTCAAATGTTAGGCATAAGCATCATCAGGGGAATTATGAAAAATACAAAATTCTCATTTAAACTGGTAAAGTAGATTTAGAGTGGGATTCAGGAATCTGCTTAACATACAGGTTTATCTGAATGTTCTAGTGGAGAATGGTTGGCAAATCTGCCCACTTTTAGAAAACTTCAACTCTGATGATAATTTTCTTTCTTTTTTTTTTTTTTGCACAGGATATACCACATGAGTAGTAGAAGTTTTAAGATATGGAAAGTACTTAATGTGTACTGAAAGAGGTTTGCCAATTTGTGTCCATTGAGTCATAGTGATTTCAGCTTTTAGTATACAATGGGCCCTCAAATTTGAGGGCTACTTTTAAAATTATCCATGCCTCAGTAAGCCTGACCCAGAAAAGGTAATGGAGGGGCTCAATATGCGTCTCCATAGTATTTAAACCCTAACCAGTTGGAAAATGCCCCAACAGTAGGAAGATAAGTCCACATTTCAGATTAGTTTGTAACACCACTCTGTTTCATTTTCTAAGATGGTTCAGTGGAAACAGATCCAATGCAAACTTTAAGAGAGTACCAGTCAAAAGAAATTAACAGAGTGCATTATGATATCCAAATCAATGATTTTATTGGATTTTTTCTCCTTGCAGAACCTCATTTCTAGGCTTGGATTCAGCAAACAATGATCCATTGAATTTGTTAAGTGTTATCACGGATTCAGAACTAAAGGCCCCCAGAGCACTTTGAGCTTTCATGCTGAATAAAATCACAACAGGAAAGAAAAGCTTTTGGATATAAAATTGTCAAAAGCTTTTGGATATAAAATTGTTGACTTGGCAACTTAACAAGGCCCACCCTGTTTTCAGCGAAAGGCTAACATCCAGGACAAGCAAAGGCCTACAGCAGTCACCTCACAGCATCAGCCCTGTTGCCTGTTCACAGGACAGTGCGTTTGTCCTACTCCATAGCCATCTCTTCCTGGAGGAACCCACATTTTTTTTAACTGACTTTTGTTTTCTGCCCATGCCAACATTCCAGCCACATGAGAGAGCCTGAACCCATTTAAACCCCAAATTCAAAGTACTATTTGTACTACAAACATGTTACAGTTGTCAGCAAATGGTGCACAAACACATTAGGAGGAAGGAATAGAAATTGAATGGACATAGTTTTCTGGGGGTTAGCTGCCAGGTGAAATGCTATATTTCAGAAGGTCCTTCCAAACTGTAATGGGCTTCCCAAAAGTCAGCTATATCCAGGCACTATGAGACAAAGCTTTGTTTAGAATAATTACCGCAGCTCAGCTAGATAATTAAATATAACCTTCGGTAACAATCAGAACAAGGGAGGGTTCCAGCTGGAATTTCTCAGCTTTCTCACAGCAAAGCAGTCTAACAACCCAACAATTATGAGGGCCCAGGGACATTTATATATGTATAAAAGCCCAGTGTAACCACTTTTATGGTGTGGTTCATTTTAAGGAAATAAACCAGAGAAATTCCTCACATATTTTATTCCACAAATGTTCTATAAAATTCCTGGTGCAATTGGTCTCTTATAATATCTTTTTAGAATGTGGGCCAAGGAATCCAGCATTTTTAAGACAAATTACTATTTCATATGATTTGTGATCCAAACTGTGGGTGTTTTAATATTGTAATAAGACTTAGAATACAGTTGCCAAATAATGAAAAATAATTTTGCGTTATTTTCTGCTTAATTTGGACTGATACCATTAGGTAAATTTGTAAGGGCTAAGGAAATGAAAAAATACTTTATTTTCTTTATCCCAGATGGTGTATCAGATACCTCCCTAAGTGCTTCTAAACCAATTGGCTCCACTATAACATGAAGTAGAAAAATGACTTTTTGGAATGTGGTTCAAGTGGTGACTGGAATTCTGCAGCAGGATGAAATGTCCATGCAAAGGGAACAGATAATTGGGTATTCTGCAAGACAGAAGAATTCACTTCTTTGCAGTTGTCTATATTCCCCCTTTATGTTATCCTAATATATTTTTGCACTTACCTAATTTTTTTGATCTTCCAGGGGGCATTATAGTAGACTCTCTTATGTCCATCTTCAAAGAGGTGGGCAGTCAAAATAACCAGCATAAATTAATAATGAATCCTACAATCAGCAGATCGAGATAAGGCAAGATCTTGAAACACCTTTGGATGTATAAAAAAAAAACCCTCCTAAATTACGCTTTAACTTGAATAGATTGATTATGTTAGAATTTATTAAAGATTGAGCCACCAGTATATTCTAGTAGCAAATAAATATCAGACTGTTGGCTGTATCATTCCCTAGAGATTGGGGTAGTAGCAGTGGAAATTCTTGAGGAGTATTCTTGGGCTTTCTGAGACTGTGGAAACTTGGCAGAGAATTTTAGTATTTTTTTTTTCAAACAACCATTTTAGGCTCTTTTCTTTGGTGCTCTGCCATTAAACTTTCCCTTAGATCGTGGTGGTCAAGTGTTTTGAATTTATATTCATAAACATTGTTATTCTTCCTTCCAAATTCTTCAAACTAGGGAAGAGAGACTAGCATTTATTGAGCACTATTATGAACTGATTTCTTTCACATAGGTTCTCTTTGAAACATTTCAAGATCATCAAGTTTGTGCTACAGATAAGGAAACACTTAAGAAAACTTAGGAATCTTGCCTGATTAAGACTTGAGGTTGTTGATTTCAGAGCCTACACCCTGCCTGACTGCCGTACAACATAAGGCTAGATGTTAGAATAGATTTTAGAATGTATCAATGAAACAAATGGGTGGGGGTTGAGGTGTGATACTGGTGGGTAGAATGGAGGGTTAGGGAAGATCTTCAAAGAAAAAAAATGAACAACTGAAAGAGTTCCAAGTCAGACCAAACCTATATTTCAGGCATTTGCTCCTTGTGTGTAACTCTTTTTATTAAGAGGTACAGTATTATAACTATAAGGAAACTACCTGGTTTGTGGAACCCTCAAAAGAAGAAACATACTTACTGAGAGTACTGGGGCAAGTGGGCCACCTTCGGAATCCAGCCTCTGATGTGATGTGTTGGAGAAACCACTTTATTTGGGATCTCATATATGAGGTCAAACAAAACATATAGGACTGCTTCAGATTCCCTGCATTTTAGCTTCTCCACATTTTTATGAGACAAAGAAAACCTATTATGGTAAACATCTCCCCCCCCCAAAGTGCCAGAAATATAGTGAATTAAAAGCTATGTGCTTTGGTAAGTGTGGTGGTACACAACTGTAATCCCAGACTCCGGAGACTGAGGCAAAAGGATCACAAGTTTGAAGTTGGTCTTAGCAACTTAACAAGATCCTGTGTCAAAATAAGAAAGGAAAAAAAAAAAAGAAAGAAAATGGGAGTAGCTCAGTTTTAGAATGCTTGCCTTGGATATGCAAGGCCCTGGGTTTGATCCCCAGTACCACAAAACAAACAAATCAAACCAAAGATACATGCTTTAAAGTATTTGGATACCATGATGAAATCTAGAAATTTTCTGGCACATTTAACTTTTTATAAAAATGAGATAAATGGCTAATACATTTTTGAAGATTTTTAAAAAGTATATTTATGTCATCATCTATGATAAGTAAACCCTCAGTCTTAACTTGCCATATTATGCCACTGAATTTAGATCATTGTAATAAATTAAAAGCCAGAATAATATTTCTGAGGCAAAGTAAGAACTCATTTGTAAAAATACATACACCTTAAGTGTGATGTACGTATTAAGCCATGAACCTGCAATGATTTTTTAAAAGAAAGCATTTGAAAACAAAGGTGGAATGCTAAAGGAACTCTTTCATAAATCCTCCCCACTAACTAGAAATTTAATAAGTCAAAAGATTGCCTAAATATTCTCATGTATTTAAGTTAAACGACTTTTTCCACTTATGTGACTTTTATCTATCTTAAATCAAAAAAATGAAAAGTCTTCATATATAACGTATATAATACATTTTTAAATACACGAATGACATAGGTTTAAATGACCAGGCACTGCTCCCCCTGTTTTTTAGCTAAAATGATTAAGATTGTTGTTATTGAGTTTAGATGACACATTTTGACTCTGCAACACAAAAGACTTTGTGTATCCTTATGTCATGGGTACCCAACAATACCCATCTAGTTTTACTTGAGGCTTTTCTATACCCTATTATTTGTTGGCTTTTTCTTGAGCAACTACCAGAGCTTCAAGAATTCCCAATTTCTTCAAGTATTCACTAACTGAGGGTAACTAAAGCATTAATGACTGATTATAGATAACCCACAGTTCTTAGGCTTGGAAACGGTGAAGAAGGGACATTTAAAATAAAACAATGAATACAGATGGTAGTTCAACATACCAAAAAGCAACTTTTAAATCAGCAAGTACATAGTTTTGATGTTAAGAAATGAATCCTAATGCCTTTCTGTATAGTCCTGTCCTCTTTACATGAGGGAACAAACCTGGTCTCAGGAGCATGTGAAAACAACAACAATTTTTTGCATTAATGTGATAGGGACAAGTGATGTCAACAGAGATTTTTTTTTGTACCAGGGATTGAACTCAGGGGCACCTGACCACTGAGCCACATCCCCAGCCCTATTTTGTATTTTATTTAGAGACGAGGTCTCACTGAGTTGCTTAGCACCTCGCTGTTGCTGAGGTTGGCTTTGAACTCTCAATCCTCCTGTCTCAGCTTCCCCAGCGACTGAGACTACAGTCGTACACCACAGCACTGGGCTTCAACAGAGCTTTACACAGAGCTCTCTGGACTGTGATGAAGTTCCTCTTAAGTTCCTGCAAAAACATAAAGGGATTCAATCGCAGTAAGCCCATCATGTCATGGTTGCCTTAAGCTAAGAGGCTTATCTTAGTTTATGTATTTGCATAGTAATTTTACAATGCTAGTTTCACTTTAGCAATGGGCAAACCATCACTCCACGGTTAATGCCATGACTAACATCACATTGTAAATGGGGAGCCAGGGTTGGAGCCCCTTCTGTGCTTTTGATTACTGGCCAGTCTCCCATCACAAACCACCAGGAGAGGTCGTTGCTCCCGGCTACTTCCAGAGTCCACTTTCTTCACTCCATCAGACACCTATTATCAACTACTTCTTGCAATTACTAATCCTTCATTACCCTTGCTTAATGACTCTCACAGGTATATGTTTCTCACAAATGAATACTTAAGCTTATGTTTTTCAATTTTAAATCTAGAGTTAATAAGTATCTAAACATTGTTCCCATCAGAAAAATATGCTCTTATTATTGTCCTCTTTCCTAACCCCATAGTCACCATGATGAGATCATTTTTGATTTTGGTCATACACAATTGTTAAACTAAAAAAACACCCCACACCAATAACTTGATATAGCCACTTTTTTCTTTGCTTTCTATAATGTTTATTTTAACTGTATTTTTTTAAATTGTTTTGGAGACACACTTGAGAAATTATTTCAGAAAGATGAACCTATCTGCTTTCTGCCGCCTTGATGTCTGAAAATGCCTTTATTTTGTGTTTGAAGTTTGGCAGGGGCTAGGATTCTATGTTTAATATTACTTTTTCTTTAGAATCTTGAATATGGTACCTCAGCATATTCTAGCACCCAATGTTGCTGTTGTGATTATAGATATTCAACTAATTCTGGTTCATTAGATCAGCCTCCCGCCCTTGTTTCCTGAAAGTGTTGAGGCTTTTCTTTTTCACCGAATTCAAAAAATTTCATGTGGATATGTTTTGCAGTGGTTCTTTTATTCACTTTGCTTGACGTTTAGTTGTCCAGGTGTTTTTCCAGCTCTGGGGAATCTTCCGCAATGCCTTTTGTGGTCTCTTTTTCTATTACCTCTTCTTACCCTGAACCAGATAGCTTTACTCCTGAATCTGCCCCTTGTGTCTTTTATCTCTCCCTTCATGCTTTCTCTCTCACTTTTTCATAGCATTCTGGGAGAAGTACTTGATTTTCTAGTTCATCAATTCATTCTTCAGTTATATTCATTCATTCTATTTAGATAACTTTTAAAAAATAATTAAATTTCAGGGCTGGGGTTGTGGCTTAGAGATGAGTGGCACATATGAAGCCCTGGATTTGATCTGCAGCACTGAACAAAAAAATCTATGTGTGTATATATATATATATATATATATATATATATATATATACACACACATTTGTAATCAACAAATATTGTATACATGTAGTAAACCATGGCCCTGTACCCATAAATATGTACAATTCTTACATGTTCATCAAAAAAATTTTTAGAAGAATCTTAAAGGAGATGAAGATGTTTTAATGTTAAAAATGATTCTTACATACATTAAAATATTAACAATAAATGTTTAATACAGTTCATTGTTAATGTTTTTAAGGTATTTTAAAACCTCACAAACTGGGTATCTTAAACAACTATTTATGTCCTCACAGTTCTGGAGGCTGGAAGTCCAAGATAAAGGTGCTAGCAGGACTGATTTCCTCAGGCCTCTCTCCCTGGCTTGGAGAGGCTCATTCTCATGTTGCCTCTTCACATGATCTTCCCTCTATGTGCACATGTCCTGACTCCTCTTGTCTTAATCTTCAGGTTCAATTAGGTCCCACCCTAATGAACTCATTTTGCCTTAATCATCCCTTTAAGTCTTTTAAGGCCCTATCTCAAAATACAACCATATTCCATGGTAATGAATTATAAATTTTACTTTGAAGGGCTTCTCTCCTGATTGTTAGTTGTTTAGTTAGTTGGCCTTAGTACCATTTTTTGATGGTGTTGCTCATATTCAAATATTTGGTAATTTTTGTTTGCTCCTATTTGTCCTTGCCACCAGCTTGAGGATGCTGATTGTGGTTGTAGTTCATATTGAGAGACTGTTGGAGAGTTGGAATGCCCTGTGGGGTGAGAGGTGTTATAGGTGTTATATAAGGTGTCTACCTGTTCCTCTTAGGAATATATAATGTATAATGTAATAATCAATAATAATATATAATGTAATAATCAAATCAGCGTAGTTAACATTTTATCTCATTTAACAGTTTTCTAAACATTTTTTAATGAACATGTAATAATAGTACATATTAACATGTACAGTATGATGAGTTCAGTATGTATATACAATGTGTTTTGATTAGTTCAGGATAACTAACATTTCCATTTTCTTATCATTGTTTTGTGTTGGGAGATTTTGAACTCCTCTTTTTAGTTGTTCATAAAATATAGGATAGGTACTGTGAACTGTAGTCTCCCTGCTGACCTATAAAGCCCTATGACTTATTACGTCTGTGTTTGGATACTTGTGTTCATCAGCTTTCTGTTTCTGTGACAAAGTACTTGAGGAAAACAAAAGGAGGATAGATTTAGTTTGCTCACAGTTCCAGATGTTACAGTCTATTTTAGTTAGTTTTTCATTGGTGTGACCGAAAGTCCTGACAAGAACAACTTGAAGAAGGAAAAGTTTATTTTGGCTCATGGTTTTGGAGGTCCCATCTGTGGTTCACTGACTCCATATCTCTTGGTCTGAGGTGAGATAGAACATCATGGTAGAAGGGTTTGTCAGAGGATAAACCCAGCTCAGGACATTCAACCAGAAAGCAGAGAGACAGAGAGCTCCACTCACCAAGAACAAAATATGAACCACAAAGGCACACTGTCAGTGACCTACTTCTTCCAGTCATACCCTACTTGCCTACAATTACTTCATATCAGTGGATTAATCCACTGATTAGGTTCAGGCTCCTACAACCTAATCATTTCACCTCTGAAAATTCTTGCATTATCTTATGCAAGAGCTTTAGGGGGATACTTCATTGCTAAATCAAACACAGTCCATGGTTGCTTGGCCCCATTACTTTGGGCCTGTGGTAAGGCAAACATCGTGGTAGGGTGCACAGGGTGGAGCAAAGCTGCTTGCATCAAGACAACCAGGAAGCAAAGAGGGAACTTCTTTTGTAACAAAGTCCTCTGCCAAAGTCTATGAAGCTATGAGTCCATAAATAGATTGATTAATCCATTCATGAGATCAGAGCCCTCATGATCCAATAGCCTCCTAAAATCCCACGTTTGAACACAGCCTCATTGAGGACCAAACCTTCAACATATGAGCTTTTGGGGAACATTTAAGATCCAAACATAACAATACCATTTTTCCAAACCCCCACCCTTCCCAGATTGTTGTAATTTGCTATTATACAGTCCAATCAAGTGTTTTAAAAATCCACACGAAAAAGAGCGTGTAGTATTCATCTTTCTGTGTCTGACTTATTTCACTTAGCATGCCTTCAAGTTCCATTCATTTACTGCAAATCATCAATCTTTTTTATGAGTGAATAGTATTTCATTGTGGATAAACCAGAGTTTATCCATTCATTTCTTGATGGGCATCTAGGTTGATTCCATATCTTAGCTATTGTGAGTAGTGCAGCAAAAAACGTGGACATGCTTATGTCTCTTTGATATATGCTGATATAATTTTCTTTGGACATATACACAGAACTGGGATTGCTGGATCATATGGTAGTTCCATTTTTGGTTTCTTGAGTAACCTCTGTACTGTTCTCCAAGGTAACTTTAGTAATTCAAATTTCCACCAGTGGTGTATATGTGTGCCCCTTTTCTCCACATCCTCACCAGCACTGGTTATTTTCCATCTTTTTGATCATAGCCATTCTAACTTGAGTAAGATGATATTTTATTGTGGTTTTAATTTGCATTTCCATGATGGATAATGAAGTTGAGAATTTTTTCATAAATTTGTTGGTCATTTGTTTGTCTTTTAAGAAATATCTACTCATATCCTTCTCCCATTTTTAAATTAGATTATTTGTTACTAAGCTTTTGAGATCTGTTATGTATACTGGATATAAATCCTTTATCATGGGAATAGTTTACAAAATTTTCCCCATTGTGTAGGTGGTGGTGGTTTTCTTTTCTACCTTGTCATACCATCAATTGAAGCAAAACAACATAACCTGCTGCCATTTCACCCCAAAGTGGTGTTTTCACTCTGCTGTTTCTTGATGACTCAATGGGTCCTTAGCAAGAAGATCCATTGAGCGGTTTTAAAAGGAGGTTGCTTCAGATTTTACTTGGGCATTGCCTGTGCCTGGGGTCTAGAAATGATTTTGGTACTTTAGCACAGTTGCCAATGTATTTCTTGGACCAATCAACTTAGCATTTCAAAGCTGCTTTCAGACCCTTCTCTGTCATTTGATCTGCTGATTCCTGAGCTGCAAATGGCCTTGTCCTGCATGCGTTTTACACAGAGGCTTTTTTCAGTTTTGAAACTCCAGAGATACAGTTCTGTCCATTTTAGTACCTTTCAGAGACTACCCAAAGTATTTTCAGATGGCACATTTTCTTTTCTTCCAACATTATGGTGAGTTTATGTCCTTTTAACATTCTTTTTTAAAGCTTTTCATGAAATTTGGATAAGAGTAATTACATATGTGTGTGATTATATATAATATTCTTTCTAAAAATTTATATCAATATGAAATAAACCTGGAAATGCTGTTATATTATCATTATAAATACAGTTGTTTTATCATAAACGTCATCAAGTATTTCAGTGCCTTAATATCTCTACCTATTTAATACCATCAATACCTCTAGCTAGACCTCAAGTAGCTGTTGACTAATGTCCCCAAATCTTCATAGAAAATTTCATCCTACTGTTTGTCGTCTCTACATCTTTTCCTAAATGTCTTCTTTGGCCATGTAGATAGCTACATAAGACATCTTGATCTTAGGATTTATTCATCTTTTTGAGAAACCATGTCATTAAATGTCAATATTAACCTATTAAGGGGCTAAAGTTCTAAGGAAAAGATAAATTTTATTTTGGATACGTGGTGTTCGAAGTGGCTAAATTACTAAATACACAGGAACATTAAGCAGCTAGTTGGAGATTTGGTGGAAAAGGCTTCAACCTCCACCTAACTTATTTATTTATCTTTTGGGGGATTGCTGCATAAACATCCTCTCTTCCCTTAAAGCTTTACTAACAATCTGAGAGACATAACAATCTGAGAGACATAACAATCTGAGAGACATAACAATCTGAGAGACATTCCCTTTGTCTTAAGGGAAGTTTGGGAAGTAAAAACATTATCATTCTACCCTTTGTGGCTGATGCTTGCAGGACATTCAAGTAGTGAATTGATCTAATTGATCTAATTTCATAAAAGGAGAAGCACAAATACAGAGTTGCCAGAGAAGCCTAAAGCTAATATGCACCAATTCTGAGAGTCCTGGGAAGGAACTCTGACTCCCTGACCATATATAGGTTGGAGGTAAAGCTGCTCTCATTTGAAGTTCAAAGGACAAAGGTAACTTCAGTGAACATCATACTCGATCTTATTATTCCATGGATTCATGGAAATCCTACTATCAATTAATGTCACATTACATGCCAGAGATTGAAAGATTAGCAAGGCAGTTGTACTTGTACCCAAGTAATTCACAACCCAGTGAGAGTCAGACATGGAGTCATACATGTATAGAATTACTGTAGAAGAGATGTCCTCAAAGGGTGTGAGAGGAAGGGGTGGAATGAGGGAAGATAAGCCACTCTCAAACCTCTACCCACTCTGTGGATTTCCTTTGGGTTGGAATATGCCAAAGTACTGTATACACTTCTGGACTTTTGTTTGTTTTTGGCTGACTCGGTGGAACACTGTTTGGTATGTATTGCACAATCTATTCTTTTCATGTAAGTGACTTAATCTCGGGTTTAGTGAAAATCTCTCCTCATGATTCCTGCTCCACCTTTTCACCCACGATAGCTTATACACTGTTATTTGAATTCTGGACAAATGGCTCTTTGGAAGATTAGGTGTGGGGTTCATGGTTTCCATGAGGGAGCAGATATGATTACAGGAAGGGCCAGCA
This sequence comes from Geosciurus inauris, assembly GCA_004024805.1. Lineage (NCBI taxonomy): Eukaryota > Metazoa > Chordata > Mammalia > Rodentia > Sciuridae > Geosciurus > Geosciurus inauris. The sequence goes on from PVHX01002019.1 coordinate 73,813, forward strand.
GAACATAGACTAGAGAAGCAGGAAGACTGAACTGAGTCTCTGAAGGGAAATCACCACACTGAGACACTGTGAAGGCAGGAGTCTTGATTTCTAGGGAGTGGTTTTGGCTATGGGTTATATGAAGGGAAGAAAAATATGCTGGATATTGTTCATGGGTTTTCAGCAATATCCTTGTTCTTCTAAGCTCTGCCTTGCATCATGAGGCTGGAATACTAAAAATTGCATTTCCCAGTTTACATAGTGAGCAAGTTCCAATCTTGATTCTCCCAGTGTGAAGAACTTGTATGAATTTGAGAATGCAGAGAAAAGGAGCCAGTGACTTTTGGTTGCAGTGGCAGGCAGATGAGTGAACACAGGACAGAAATGAAGGTTTGCAATGGTTTCTGGGTGAACTCTGGGAATCAGCCCCTCTGCCACTTGTGAAAATTTCTCAGGAATCTTACTTTTTATGACTTATTGAAATGGACACTTCCATGATTGTTGCTCCCTTAATCCTTTTCACAGTTTTGTACATCTCTGAATCTCTCTGTTAAGTTATTTTAAATTGGTTGAAATACCTAGCATGGCTTCTGTTTTCCTGATCGACGCTTGACTTAACAAAGGGCAATGGCTGTTTCTTGAAATGGCAGGAAAGATGTGTATACCATTGGAGAATCTAACCTAGCACCCTGTCAGAGACGGCTTCACCTGGAATTAGAGGTGTGGATGCTATTGCATGGAAATGAGCGCATATCTGGCAGGACAGGGCATTGAGAATAGACAGAGAACATCTGTATATGCTTCACAGTAGCTCCAGGTTATTCAGACTTGGGGGGCTTTGTTACATAACATTTCAATAGCCATGTGAACTGTAAAACTATGTGGGAGATCAAGGCAATGAGAAAATGCAGAGAAATTCATAACCAGATATTGATAATCATACGTGGTTTGCATCAACTGCTACTAATTCCTTGAAGTGTTTCCTTGAGTAATTTAAAGTTGAAATTGTTTGGATGGCACTCATGATAGTTACAACTCCTTAGGAACAGTACTCTGCAGTAGCTTTCTACTAAGTTTGCAGCATAATACATTGAAGCAAACCAAAAACAAATAGAAGGCAAGAGTTTTTCCCTAAACAGTAACAATTTCATCCAAATAGCAGGAATTGCTTCCACATTCCAGAATATTTAATGTCTATCAGTCTTGCATTAAGTTACTCTTACAGGGCGTGCTGTGGGACTTCCAGTTGTGGCACTTAAAGGAAGTTATGCATGTCTTCAAGAACATGAATTGTTTATTTGGCTTTGCAAAAGCAAAACTGTGTTCAGGTGTAGGAAAACTGTGTTCATCCTTATGTGGACTTTGAGCCACGTTAGTGTTCATGTCCACTATTTCCTCTCAGAGCTCAAGATTTCTCTGGCTAGGATCTAGTTGAAAGATTTCCTCTAGTCATACTTTGCTGCTTAAAAACCTTCAAGTAAGTAAAGCATGAGATTCAGTAGCCTGTCCCTGGATGGTCTGTTATTAGGTGTCTGTATTCCTTATAATGGGGCCTGAGTTTATCTGCCTACACTTGGAATATGTTTTCTTAAAAAATATTTTTTTTAGTTTTATATGGGCACAATACCTTTATTTATTTATTTACTTGGTGCTGAGGATTGAACCCTGTGCCTCACACATGCTAGGTGAGTGCTCCACCAGTAAGCCACAACTCCAGCCCCTTGGAACATGTTTTATTCATTTCTCTCTGTACCTTTGCTTATTCTTAGATCATTTGTTCTATTGATCTGGATGCTAGGCTTTCTTCAAAGGCTAATCTAGATGTCTTGCTCTCCAAACAATTTATTTATTTCATACTACTAATCACCAATTCCTTCCACTTTTGAAGTTACAATGTATATCTCTCCTCTATAATAATTGCAAATTCCTCTAGGACAATTCTTTGAAGATATAACTCTTATTTTTCTTTATAACCACAGTTTGAGCACAAACTAGCAAAAGTGTATATAGAATTTGCTGAATGTAATGAAGGTTCTTGAGTATTGAAAAATGAATTATCTTGATGAACATTAATAAAACCATTGTCTTTTAAAAATTTTTTTAAAAATTTATTTAAATGCATTTCAAGTCATAGTACATATATAGAGCTCAATTTTTCCATTTCTCTGGTTGCAAACCAGATAGAGTCACACCATTTGTGTCTTCATACATGCACCTAGGGTAGTGATGACCATCTCATTCAACCATCTTTACTAAACCCATTCCCCTTTCCCTCCTCCCACCTCCTCCCTACCCCATCCAGATTTCCTTCATTTCTCTTATGTTCCCCATTCCCACTCCCCTTATGTATGGGCATCCATTAATCAGAGAGAACATTCGGAATTTGTTTTTTTGGAATTGGTTTACTTCACTTAGCATAATGTTCTCCAATTCCATCCATTTACCTGCAAATGCCATAATTTTATTCTCTTTTATTGCTGAACAATATTCCATTGTGTATATGTACCACAGTTTCTTTATCCATTCATCTATTGAAGGGCATCTGGGTTGCTTCCACAGTTTTGCAATTGTGAATTGTGCTGCTATAAACACTGAAGTGGCTGTGTTACTGTAGTATGCTGTTTTTAAATCTTTAGGGTATAGGCCAAGGAGTGGAATAGCTGGATCAAATGGTGGTTCCATTCCAAGTTTTTTAAGGAATCTCCATACTGCTTTCCAGATTGGTTGCACCAGTTTGCAGTCCCACCAGCAATGTTTGAGTGTACCTTTTTCACCATATCCTCTCCAGCACTTATTGTTGCTGGTATTTTGGATAGTTGCCATTCTGACTGGGGTGAGATGAAATCTGAGAGTAGTTTTGATTTGCATTTCTCTAATGGCTAGAGATGTTGAACATTTCTTCATATATTTGTAAAACCATTGTCTTAATTAAAATATTAACTTTGAATGATTCAAAATACATTTTAGCTAAAATATAAAGATCAGGAAGGAAGAAATAAAATTGCCTGTATTTGCAAATGACTTGGCTGTTTATGTAAATAATCTTAAAGGATTTATAGAACAACTGTGAGAACTCAGTCACAAAATGCAGGGCTAATGTTAAAAAATCATTTCATTTCATATACTTGCAGTAAATAATTGGAAAATAAAATAGCAGTTGCATCTATAATAGCATCTAAAAGTGTAACATATTTGAAAATAAATACATAAGGTTTCTATGCTATAAACCACAAAATACTGCTGTCTTTTCACTTAGCTCCCCTCTGTGCATGCTCATGTCTGTGTCCACACTCCCCCTTTTAAAAGTATACTAGTCATCTTGGACTGGGGTTCCACACCACTCCAGTGTGACCTCATCTTAACTAATTACATCCACAACAATCCTATTTCTAAGTAAAGTTGTATTGTGAATTACTGGGGGTTAAAAATTCAATATATCTTTTTTGAGGGTGCACAACTCAATCCATATTATGTTCTTACAAAAATTTTCCACAGAGTTCACTGGGTTAAAAAGATATTCTTATGTTACAGTCATGTTACCTATAATGTGTGATATTATACATGAACCAGAATATTAAATTCATTAAACCATTTCATTGTACATCTGAAAAAATAAGAGTGTATAATTCTCTATCTTGACAACAGTTCCCTCAGAAAGGACGTGCAGAAGAGTTCGAGAGCCTCACATGCTGATCGGAATGGTCAGTGTGGAGGCCTCGGAGATGTAATTCCTGGAAATCAGAACCGGATTCCATGAATACAGTACTTTACCAAATTTGTAGATAACAGTTGAACAGCTGACTCATGCTTCTGGATTTTTGGAAAACACACTACATCACAGTACATACTGATGTCTGTACTCAAAAACAAGTGAGGAAAAAGCTCCCCCAAACTGCTGGGGAATCAGTGTGGGCAGAGACAGTATGTTCTGCTGGGTTCTGAGGCAACCTCTGTGTCTACTTTCTGTTAATGTTTTACTTGTGCCAATGTCACATCATTTTTCACAGCTAAACACTTTAAAAGCATGTAGCACCTATAAACATTCCCTTCAGAGACAAGGAAGCAGAACTTTTAAATAAAACAATACAGTCACACAGAAGTGTCTATGGAGATATTAACTGGCCAAAAGATTCAGGGATTCTGAGACTGTTTTGTTTGAGAAGCAACTCAGGTGACAGCAGCTTCCAGATTCCTGACAAGCTGTGCTGATTAGAAATGCCTACTTGTAACCCCCCAACATGTGGTTTGAACCAACTCCATTTACTTTATACAAGTATGGTTGTCTCTGTGTTGAAGCTACTAAGCAGAATTTTATCATATGATGACCAATTCCTAGCCTCAACATATCTCAAGTTAGAATTCCAAGGGTGAGGCCTGGGAATCTGTACACTGCTTCACAACCAGGTTTTTATATATTTAAACTCTTGAGGTGCTTAGCATATTGGCACTTTTGAGTGGATGTTGGCTTTTTCCTGGCCTCTTCCATTACTGAATATGCAAAGATGAAGGCATGTGCTCATGTCATGTGTCACAGTTGAGTGGAGTGGCAGGGTCATTCTTCCAGTCTAGCTCCAGATGAGCAAGTGTTCTGAGAAATAACATGTTTAGATAGGATTCCTGGTTTATGAGCCATTGGTCTACCACGTCATGACTGAAGGGTTGTAGGTCATTTTGGGGGACTACATTTTACCTTTCAAAATGATTTCAACATTTAATTATATGACATATTCAAACTGATTACTAGAATTATTCTGTTGACAGCTAAAAAAAAACGGCTATCCTTATGTCTATTCTGAATTACAAAATGCTCAAGTCTTGTTTTGAACTGTTTTTTCCTTAAGTGGAGAACATTTAGCTAAATTTACATGGTACCAGACTACTGCATGGTAACTCTTGGCCTATTTTGAACAGCACAGAAAATCCAGTATATGTGTCTGAGTCTCATCATTGTGGATGATATGGAAAAAAGCTGATTTGTAAAAAGAATTCATCTTTTGGAGACAAAGAGAATAAATACCATTTCTTAATTAAGAAGATCATTTAGAATGTTGACTTAATTTTTTAGACACTGATGGGAGATCTCTTGATTATTCTACTCCAAAATAATTTCCAGTTGTGAATTTTACCAAGAAATAGGTTGCATTTATTTTGAGAGAACCTCTGTTAACAGCACCATGCTGATAATTACAACTGTATCAGGCGCAAAAATTATTATTTGTGAGTATGTACAACTTCTTGATCTCCTCTTGCTGGTGAAAGACAATTGGCACTGTTCTCCAGTTCCTACTCTCACAAGCCAGCCCTTATTATTACTGCTGTTGGGATACTTGGTAAATAGACATGGATGACTCACATTTGAACATAAGAGAAGATGGAGAAGTAATGAAAATAGGAAAAAACAGCATAGTGAATTGTTATGGTTTGGATCTAGAATCCAAAAGCTCATGTGTTAGGCAACGCAGAAATGTTCAGAGATGGAAAGATTGGATTATGAGAACTGTCACCGCCTCAGTGGATTAATCCATTTGATGCATTATTAATTTGAGTGAACTTCTGGGTGGTAATTGTAGGCAGATGGGTGTGGCTGGAGCAGGTAAGTTACTAAGGATGTGGTCTTGGACTTTATTTGTCCTGGTGTCTGTCTGTCTGTCTCTCCTTCCTGGCTGTCAGAGCTGAGCAGCTTTCCTTCACCATACCCTCTGCCCTGATATTCAGCCTCACTTTGGGCCAGAGCAATGGACTCAGCCAGCCATGGATTCAGAACTTTTAACTCATGAGCCAAATGAACTTTTCCTCTTCTAAGTTGTTCTTATTGCGTATATGGCTTACAATGACAAAAAGCTGACTTACAAAGAAATGAGAAATCTTTGTAGGTTGGGGTGAGGAGTAATGCATGCAAGGAAACTATTTGGGAGAGCAGCTACCAGCTAAAAAACAAACAAAAACAAAACAGAATAAAAGCCATGGAAGTTCTTTTTGTTACTTTTCAACTGCCTAACTGTGATTTTTTGACTGCAGCACCAAGCTGAGATTAGACCTCAGTGCTCTGCAGGATTTATTTGGGCTTCAAAAATTAATTGAATTCAATAAATGAAAAATTCTTATTAAAAATGACTATGTATACAAATACCATTTATCAATATTTATCCTATCAGTTTGGATGATGATAAATTTATGACCCAAGGTGAAGAGGCTCCAAAACTCTAGTTTTGAGGATGTGTATGTTAATCCCCTTGGATTAACATCAATATGTATATTCCAGTTAATTGCTTAGGAATAGAAAGAACATGAAGCACATGAGAAATTGAGGGAAATGAGGTTTTCTTCAAGAATTCCGTTGTCTGGGGCTAGGGTTGTGGCTTAGTGGTAGAGTGCTTGCCTGGCACGTGTATGGCACTGGGTTTGATCCTCAGCACCACATAAAAATAAGCAAAAATAAAACAAAGGTATCGTGTACATCTACAACTAAAAAAAAAAAATTAAAAAAAAAGAATTCGGTTGTCTGGACCTTTGAGAAGCAGGCTGCTTTCCTTTGGGAACTATATTAGCAGTTCGAACTGTAGACTGACAATCGTGTATAACCAAGGACAACTTTGTGGGTATGTGACCTGTGCAGCCTCAGGAGACCCCATACTTAGAGGACCCCAGGACTGGTTTAGCATTGTGTTGCTGCCCTCTTGAAATTCATAAGAACTTTTAAGCAAAGGATATCGTATTTTTATTTTCACTAGGCCTAACTAATTATATAGATGAGCCTGTGTATAAATGATAGAAACAGATATCCACTTCAGATTCTGTCTTAATCAGTCACAGGACTAATTTATTTTTAAGTTAAAAAGTTTTTGAATACATAATGCCTTTAACTGGTTCAAAATGCTAAAATTATTAAGAGGTTGACAAAAAATGTTTTTTCATCTCGGTTCCTATTTGTCTAGTTTCATCATCTTTTCCATGTAACCAGCATTATTAGTTTCTTATGCTATATTCTTCCAGTTTCTTTCTGCATACAAAGAAATGTGAATGTAGTCTTATTTTTCTTCATTTTATTTTAAAGAAGAGGTAAAGATAAAACACATTTGCCACACTTAGTTTTTCCCTTTAATATATTTTGAGACTGTAAACATATCTGCACACGAGAAACTTGCTGTTTCTTTTGTACAAGCTGTATAGACAGTCACTATATCAATGACCCACCATTTATTTGTCCCTATTGATAGACACTTAGCTCATTCCCCCTCTTGCTGTTATAATCAAGGCTGAAATGGGTAACATCGTGCACTTGTCTGCTAATGTATCAGTGCCACAGGAAAAATTATCCAAAACAGGATTTTTTAGCTAAAGATTATAAATATTTTTTATCTCAATAGATATGCCAAACTGGCCCCAATAAAGATATACTGATACTAATGACACATGAAAGCTAAATTATATTGTTATGTTGTATGCATGTATGAATATATAACAACAAATTCCACTATTATGTAAGTACAACTATAATGCACAAATTAAAAAATATGGAAAAAAAGGGGAAAAAAAGAAATTCTGCCTGAATTCCTATCTCTAGCCTTCTGGCTTGCCCTTGGATTTTGGACTTAAGACGACGACATCAACTTCTACCTGAATTTCTATCTTGTTGTCTTACCCTATAGATTTCAGATTTTCCAGCCCCCACAATTTCATGAGTTATTTCCTCAAAATGAAACTCTCCCTCTCTCCATATATAAACATATATATGGAGACATATGTAAAATACCTAAGACATTTGGCACTTTTCCAACCTCCAGTACATTTATATATGAATACATGTTCACACACATACATGCTTATGAAAAATATATGTACATACATTTATATTACATATTTAAACAGATGTATGTGGTATATATGCATACACACATAATTATGATAAATATAGATGCAGTCAGCTTTCCATATCCATTGATTCTGTATCTGTGGATTCAACCTACCACTGATATAAAATATTAGAAAAAAGTTGTGTCTGTACTGAACATGTATGAACTTTTTCTTGTTATTAGTTCCTAAACAATACAACATAACAGCTATTTTCATATATTTACATTATATTTGGTATTATAAATAATCTAGAGATAATTTGAAGTGTATGATATGTATGGGTCATATGCCAATAGTGTACCATTTTATATAAGGAACTTGAGCTTCCATGGATTTTAGTATCCATGGAACCAATCCCTCACAGGTACTGAGGGATAACTACACTTGTGATTGACATATACATATATGTGTATATATATATAAATATAAAATATGATATGTAATGCTGATAATGTATATATGTATATAAACATATATATACATGTACACTTAGGATTATAGTTTGATTATAAAGGGTACAAATTCGGACCAGCCAATTTGAAAGACATGCAAGGGCAAGATCTGGAAACATTTTGAACACAGGAACTCTATGTCCTTTCCCTGCTTCCAATATATTAAAAAAAAAATTACTGTTTTAACTGGAACTTTCAGTGGTTGGGTTGGTTTTTCTGTCACATCACTAAGCGATCCAAAAATGTGTAGTTTGGGTTCACACATATGTTAGCATAAGATGAATCAGGCTGGTGTTTATGTAAGTGCCACTGCTTTTAAGCAGAGGGGCTTTCTTGAAAGATTTGTCATATGTGATGACAGTGTTTTGATTTCCCAGTCAGTTGTGGGTCTGGACCAGTGGAGTTTTCCTGTCTTGGGAAGTGTTATAGCACACACACTGTGGCACTGTGTGCATAAAACAGGAATGGCAAAACTGCAACGTGAGTCTCAGTGTGTATTGCTAGACTGGAATGTTCTTGGAAAATACTACTATTTGGAGAAATTTTAAAAAGTGCGTATCTGGACATTTGCTTGAAACTGGAAACTGGTTTCCAGTTTTCATCACTGAAACACACACACACACACACACACACACACACAGAGTAAACCATAAAAGAATATTCCAAATGTGGGCATGAAAAATTATTTATATATATATATATATATATATATACACACACACACACACTTGATCACAACTAAACTATGAAGACAGTTTTGCATAAATAAAGATATAGACAGAGGAATGAAAAGGTAGATATAGAATAGTGTTTTCTATTCACATAGGGAGCATTTTTGAAAATCTCATAGAGCTTTTCAAACCAAATCAAACACTGATTTGGTTGCCAAAATAATGCAATGGGTTTAGAATTGTCATCTTACATGATGAAACCAACTTTAGTGTAATGGCTTTCACTCAAAACATTATGAACCCTTTCGTTTTCAAAGTCTTATAAATAAGATGGTGGTGAGGGAGATCAATGCAGAAAGCGATAAAGGCAGAGTGAAAGAGGTCTGGGTCTTAAAGCCCAAGTTCTTGGCCAGGCCACCTATCCTGACAATTTGAGGGAGATGCCTTGGAGAACTTCATCATGTGAATAATGAAGTTTGAATCTCATCCATTCAGTGTTACTTATGATTTTAGGACAGTACTCAAATTAGGGTTTCAGGCTGGGTGCCGTGGCCTGTGCCTGTAATCCCAGCAGCTCGGGAGGTTGAAGCAGAATTGCAAGTTCAAAGCCAGCCTCAGCAATAGTGAGGCACTAAGCAACTCAGTGAGACTCTGTCTCTAAATAAAATACAAAATAGGGCTGGGGATGTGGCTCAGTGGTTGAGTGCCCCTGAGTTCAATCCCTGGTACTAAAAAAATAAATAAATAAAAATAAAAATAAATAGGGTTTCAGCAGATAGTCTGAGCATCTTGAAATACTCTCAAGAATGTGCAAGCATCTCAACTTACTGGGGCAGAGACAAGGATTACTTTTGCCAGAGGAGAATGACTGCCCCAAGGTTGGCTATGTTTCTAGCTATAATAGTGGTGGCAATGAAATTTGCAATGGAGATCTGTGTCCTTAACATCGTTCCTGGCACCATACCATCCATAAAATATTAGCTGTTAGTTATTACTACAGCTTCTGTTACTAGTGGAATGATTTCTTTCTGTGACCAGCATTCCTGCTGACATTAGTTTGTATGATTGATAGCTCTGCTGCTGCTGTTTTCCATGTCCCCCAGGCTCCCAAAGAACATAAGGTGGGAATCAAAAGGGAACAATGAGTGGCCACCAGTCCCTTGTTGTGGCTTCCATTTAGGTTCTAGAGTTCAAACTTCGTTGCTTATAAATGGAATAATGATAATAAAATAAATAAAAACAATTCGTTTCCTTTATCTACTTATAAGCACAGCGTTTATCCTGTAGTGACTACTGACCATATAGCATTTCACAGCAACTCTGTGGGGTTAGTATTTTTATTATCCCTATTTTATAGATCAGGAACCTGAAGTCTAGAGAGGTCAATGGAATTGTCCAAGGCCATAAAACTACCAAGTAAGAGAGTAGGGCTCTGTATTAGTCAGTTTGCCATTGTCATAACAAAATACCTGAGACCTTGTACTTTATAAAGAAATGAGGTTTATTTAGCTCACAGTTTTGGAGGCAGGAAGTCCAAACAGCTTGGCACTGGTAAGGGCCTACCTGGCTATATCACATCATGGTGGATGTCATCATGACAAGAGCATGTGCAAGAGGCATAGACCATATGATAGAACAGGAAGCCAGAGGGCATCACAGAGGTCAGGCTAACTCTTTAATAACAGCCTGCTCTCATGAGAACTAACTCAAGGTCCCATGAGAACTACACAACTTCAATTCCTTTCAAAGATATTTCCCCAATGACCTAATCAACTCCCACTAGGCTTTACCTCTTAAAAATCCCATCACCTCTAAACCACAGTGGGGAACACACTTTCAATACCTGAACTCTTGGGAAATACACTTAAACATATCCAAACCATAGCAGGCTCCAAAGTTCGGTGCTATTCTGTTTCTATTAGGATTATTTTTGGATTTCATCCAGGAAAAGTTAAGAGTCATGGAGATACTGATATTAAGCACCTGACCCAAACTGCAAGCTAAAGTTAGTTAACCTACTCAGAGTACTGTACTATGCATGCAGAGGCGTCCTGGCAGCGGGCAGTTGCTGATTAATAAGCAGGGGGAGGCGACCTAAAGCAGGAGGAAGAATAGTTTTTGAATGCTCGAGATGGCTTCTAGCAAAAGAGAGTCACTGCTTAAATGAGAAATCCTCAGAGTTGGTTATTGGAAGACCCCAAGCCTATAAGGTGGTAGGGCCCATGGGTGCTCCAGAAAGTGATTAAAAATTGGAAAACTAGTGGGGAATGAGAGAGGAATGTTTGGTGGATGTCTGTCAAGTCAGCCATGCAGGTAGAAATCAATAGGAGTTTTGACTGTCCAGAATTCTGCCAGCACTTGTCACGGAACCATCTCGTGAACATAGCACAGAGTACACACTTTCTACTTGAGTCTCACATTACATGGTACCCTTTGTTCCCCAGAGAAAGAGCAGACGTCAGAGTGTCTAACACAAAATAGAGGCTTCTGGTGGCCAGTCTCATTGTTCTGTGGTTTCTTGTGAACTCTGTAGTCAGTGAATAATTCAAAACAGACTCCATCATGCCTTATTCAGCAAAACCAAACCTGTGATACAAAGTGAAGAGACCGCATCTCTTGAAGGCAATTTGCTGCCTTTGATTATTTGTACGTTTCCTTCCTCCAAATTCCCAAATATTCAGTTACAAGATTATTTGCTGATCTGAACGACTGTTTTGTTAACGTTTCTATTCAATTATATTGACAATGTTGTTTTCAGTGTTCACATATCTTTCAAACACCTCACACGACGGGCAATCCATGAACATTCCTGTTGAATTTACTGTCGTCCCAACTGGGCCTGACATTTCAGTTATTCTGATTACATGTATCCATATTTAGGCAAAACTCTTGCTGTTTCATGATCTATCTTAGAAAGGGGAATTTTAGTTGCCTGATCTTTTGGTTTAGGTATTTTTTAGTGAAAAACATGTGAAAGGAAAATGTTGACATCCAAAAAACTTTTGCTAATAACAAGCAGGCTATAAAGTATTTATGCAGTCAAGTGGACAGCATCCTATACCATTGTAGACCAGTGGATTTACATGTATACTATTAAAAAAATAAAACAAACTCTAGGTGCCTGGATCATTTCCATACATGCCACTTTTGTTTCCTGAAGGATTACACTGAAAAAGAAGGAAGAGGAAATTGGATTACTTTTCTGGGGCTGCTATAACAATTTACCACAAGCTGAGCCCTTAAAGCAGCAGAAATGTATTTATTGTCTGAAAGTTCTGGAGACCAGAAGTCTGAGATCCAGGTAGCAGCATGGCTCCACACCCTCTGAAGGCGTTAGTGGGGATTCCTCCCTTGCCTCTTCAGCTTCTGGTGGTGTGAGACCTTCCCTGGCTTGTGGCTGCATGAAGTCTGTCTTGCTGCTATCTGCACGGGGCCTTCTCTTCTTTCTTCTCCCTGTGTCTTATTTTCTGTGTCTCTTTTAAAGGACCACATGCAAGTTGATATAAGGCCTACTTGGCTAGCTCAGGATGATCTGATCTCAAGATCCCTAACTAAATTACATTGGAAGAGACCCCTTTTTCCCCCTCAAGTAAGGTCACATTCACAAGTTTCAGAGGTTAGGATGTGGACATTCTTTTCAGGGGCCACCACTCAACCCACATTACACAATGACATTTTATCACTAATCATTTTACTTGGAATGTATGTAAACCACTCAGAAAAGCCTCTTTTATCTCATTAGTCGTACAATCTCCAAATTCACTAAAACTTAGTAGAATCAAGAAGTTGGTTTTCCTTTATAAGTTCAGTTACTAAAAATAATCTATACTGGGAATATGTGCACACACAATTATAAAGTGGCTCATCTTCTTTTATAGATTTTGTTTTAGGCAAATGAGTTTTGGAATTGACCAGCTACTTCCCCAAGAGCCAAGTTCAAATTGGGGAAATTTGTTCTTGCGATTCAAAGGTAATCACCACTAGGTGGCAGTCTTGGCTAATGAGCGAGCACCCATCTGTTGCCCAGTGGTTTCCGTAGGAAGTGATTGTTGAGACCATTACTTAACAAGGCAGTTTTTGCTCTCCTTTAAGTATAACCCAATTGGAACACTAAAATACATATGAGAAAGAGAAATAATAGAGTCAAACAAAATTCAAGGGAAACAGAACTCCCAGGCATTTTGAGGTAACTTCTTCAGATTTTATTTGTGTTAAGGTTGTAATTATAAATACAGGTTACCTTACCTACCCCTGTTTCCATTTTCAGTGAAGTGGTTCTCTTCCTTGGATCCTCTGGGAAGCTTGGGTGCTAAATGAGAGAATTTGATTTACCTGGGCATTGGGATCAAATGTGGAAATGATCCAGAAAGAAAGAGCAGTGAGGTTCATAGGAGGGTATGGGAAGCTGTACTGCTGAATAAACAGACATGGTGAGGTGGAGGGAAAATGTAGTGAGAGGGGAAAGGATTAACAGGTAGCAGCAGCTACTGCGAAGGTAGATGCCCAGGTGGGGAATGCGGTGACACCCTAAGGACAGAGATTCTATACACAGCTGTTGGTGAGTGAGACCACTCACAATTTGGGGGTTCCTGTGGAATTCACACTTCTCTTATTGTCCCAAGTACCCACCCAGCCAGATCTCGTGATGTGTGACAGCCTGAGGAACTCTATTTCTTGCAGCCACAAGAGCAGGGAACCATGGACCTCTACTGAGTAGGTTCTAAAGTCTCTGAGTTTTTCCCTGTTAGCATCCCTCCTACCTGTGGAAGATCTGGGAACCTGAGCACAGTGGGTCGACCAGTCTTCCCACTGATGCTGAAAGCTATGGTGGCCTGCAGTCCAGTTGTTGCATTCAGATCCAGATACAGAAGTGTCAGAGAAATGGTCCTCAACTAAGACCTTGCCTGATACAAAATTGTTTGTTAGAGATTCCTAAAAGTATTTGTATGTTTCTTTTAAACAAGAACTTTTCTGAGGTTATATCAAGTGGAGCATCATAAGAATCTTGTCAGAAGAGGAAACAGAATGCAACTTTCCACTTTTTTTTGAATTGTGTTTTTTTGACTGACTATCCACCTCTCAGCTGGGAACACAGTTCCAAGAAGAATGATTCTTTCTCAGCCAAGTAGGGATAATGCCCAGATGTTTGAGAAATAGAGGTGGCTTTTTATTCATTCTTCGTCTACAATGGAGTCATAGGCATACTTTTCTATAGGAAAAGAGGAGAATCAGAGTCTTTTTCAGTCATTTTCAACCTAGACTCCATAATGAATTCCCTTTTACAAATACTGATGCTGAGTTCTATCCGCTGAAAATTTTCATTTGATGAGTGTGGAGGGTAGCTTGGGAATTGGGATTTTTAAAAAAGCAACTGAGGTAATACTACCTTTCTGCCAAAGTTGAGACCAAAGATGGAAACTGTTAAGCTCAGAACAGTCATGCAATGTTCAAAAAGAGGGCACAACACCTGAACTTTGGTGCCCCTATAGTTGCTTGCGTGATGCTTGACGAGTGCATGTTCACTAATTTAAATTCTCTCTGAATAATATGAAGCATTTTATATACCAACAATACCCTCTACCCCCAAACCTTACCAAATAGCACTTTGATGAGCAATGGAAGGGGGAGAATGGTTTGGAAAAATACTTTTGGTGCATTGCAGGTGTTTATCATCAAAATGAAATCACATTTCCAAGTTTTTGTTTTGAAAGCTGGCATTCAAAAAGATTTCAGAGATGTTTTGTAGTGTAGTTCATTGCTTCAGAATACTACACAATTCATTTCAATTATATAAATGTATTAGATTGGAAAATGATTAGCTACAAAGTGTAAAATGGTCGAGTTTGTTAAGTTGATAGAAATGGAAACACTAAGTTAAAAACTTAGTTAACTAAGTTAAAGTAGCTCACAAGGCAGTGGGTTGACAGTGCTCTGTTGTTATGTAACCTGTATTGCATTAGGTCCAAAGTAATGACAAGCATGCTTCATTTAGGTTCTGCTGTAGTCTCCCAGGGTGCTATCATTCCTGTACAAGAGTGTGGAATTTAGTGAGTTTAGTCTCCGGGTGCAAACCCTGGACTGTCTTTACTAAGCAGGGCCCTGCCTACTTTTCTAAAAAATTGATTCTTTTTACTTATATAACATTAGGATACATTTTGACATAATGACAAAGGCATAGATTATAATTTGCTCTAATTCCTTTCCCAGCACTCCCCACATCTGACTCTCCCTGGTCCTCTCCCTCTATTCTACTGATATTTCTGCAATTTATTTAGTTTTCTTAATTAGTGTCTTGTGGATATACTTGATGTTGGGATTCACGTATTCATGTATATACATATGAAAGTTTAGTCAGATTCATTCCACTGTTTTCCCATTTCTCATCCTTCTTTCCTTCCCCCACCTTCACCTACTCTACTCATATCTTTCCTCTATTTTGATGAGATTCCCTCTGCCTTTTTGCTTTTTTCCTTTCTCTCTTTTTCTCATTCCCTTATTTTGGATTAATTTCTGCATATCAGAGAAAAACATTTGACTTTTGGGGACTGACTTATTTCACTTAGCATGATACTCTCCAGTTCCATTTATTTACCAGCAAATTTCAAAGTCATTCTTCTTTCAGACTGAGTAATATTCCATTGTGTATATATACACACCACATTTTTTTAATCCATTCATCTGTTGAAGGGCACCTAGGTTAGTTACATAGCTTAGCTTTTGTGACTTGAGCTGCTATAAACATTGGTGTGGCTGTGTCACTGTAGTATGCTGATTTTAGATCTTTTGCATGTATACAGAGGAGGGGGATAACTGGATTATATAGTACTTCTTTTCCTAGTTTTTTTGAGGAATCTCTATACTGCTTTCCGGAGTGGTTGGTTCACATTTATTCAGGGCTGTTTTGCAGACCTGCCTGTTATAGGCTGCAACAAATGTACGAGGACTTGCTGTTGCATGTAGGACTTTCCCCAATTGTTCATCTAATCCATATGTGGCATGTTATGTGCCAAACTTCAGGACTCAACATCTTTTAATGCCAAGTGAAAAAATACAATCTTGAATTTATTTATCACTATCTGGAAAAATTAGTGCGCAATATAGGTTTTATGGATGCATCTGTAGAGGATAATCAGGATGATTTTACACCTCAGGAAAATTTCATAAAATGTCCCTTCCTCATGTCCTCTCTCCCATTCACTCTGGCCTCTGCCAAGAAGTTCATCATCTTCTTCTTCTTTCTTTTTTGTACCAGAGATTGAACTTAGGAGTACTCGACTACTGAGCCACATCCGCAGCCCTATTATGTGTTTTATGTAGACACAGGGTCTCACTGAGTTGCTTAGCGCCTCGCCATTGCTGAGGCTGGCTCTGAACTCTCAATTCTCCTAAAGCGTCCCAAAGGGCTGGGATTACAGGCGTGCGCCACCACACCGCCAAGAAATTCATCTTCTTTGCTTTTCCTTGAAGATTCTAATATCCCCAGTTTTCATTTGGGCATCCCCATCTCTCCGCTCCATGGGAAGAGCAATGGTGCTTTGTCCCAAGACAACCAGACTTGCATCTTTAGAAAGCAGTAGGTCATTCCAAACAAGCAGAACAGAACAAAACAGATAGTATTCTTTCATGAGAGTTGCCAGATTTGAAAAATAAAAATAGTCAATATTGCATGGGGCGTTCTTATGCCAAACATGAATTTGATGTTCAACCAAACACATTTGTGTTTTGCCTGTCACCTATCACCCTCAGATTTTCTGATCTCCTATCCTCAAGATTTAGGCAAAAACTGATGATTATCATCAAAATTCACTCTGGGATATGGTTTTTGCATTACTAAAAAATTTTAATTGGCAAATAATAGTTGCACATATTCATGGTGTTCAGTGGGATGTTCTGGTATATGTGTACACTATGAAATTATTAAATCAAGCTAATTAACACACTTACCACCTCTTATGTTTTGGGGTGTGAACATTTCAGACTACTCTTAAGCACTTTTGAAGTGGACATTACATTATTATTAAAGGCATAGTCACCATACTGTGCAACAGATCTCAAAAGCTTACTCATTTTTAACTGAAACTTTGTATCCATTGATCCAAATCCCCTCATCTCATGAACCTGTTCCCTGAGCCTCTGGTAACCACTATTCTATGAGTTCAGCTTTTTCAGAGTCCATAAAGACTATGAATGGAGATTCCTCAAAACAGTAAACGTAGAACTGGCCATATTCCAGCAATTTTGTGTCTGTTGTATCTTGAAAGGAGAGATCTGCACACCCCGTCCATGCAGTGTCACTCTCCATAGCCAAGACACAGAATTAGCCCAAGTGTCCATCAACTGATAAATGGACAAGAAAATGTGGTACTGTGTGTATATAATGGAATACTGTTCTGCCTTAAAAGAATAGGAAATCCTGCCACTCTTGACAACATGAATGAGCCTGGAGGACATCATGCTAAGTGAAATGAGTTAGGCTCAGGTTTTGCTTTTTGGTAATGTCATGTTTAGTACCATGTTAGTTTTTTTATCTTGTTTGCCCTTCATCAAATTCTGTTGAAAATTGGACCAATCCAGTCTGACCTGGCTCTTTCAAGAAGCAAGAACATGCCACAAGCAATATTCCCTGTGTGGACTGAGCCCCTCACACCAGTGGTTCTGGTCTTCATGCTCTGCCTTAACCTCCAACTTCCTGCCTGTATTTGGATAATCCAATGATACCAAATTATGACTTGAAAAATTCACTTAGAGGATGTTGGTGTTTTATCTATAGACATTTAATATTTGGATACTGGATACCAATTTTGGGCTCTTTTTTTCAGTGTTTACCACTGCATATGTGGTAAATGTAGAAACATTTTAAACATATTATGGGGCCACAGCTCCTTCTGGGATTGTCTTTGAAAATGGAGATTGTAATCATTAGATGTGGTGACTTACTTTTCAGACTTGTGTTCAGATGTTTTGGCAGGATAGACAGAAAAAACTTGAGTTTAAGATTTTCATAAGCTTTTCTATCAGAAGAGGACTTTGGTCCAGATCTCATTAAGTGATAGTCTAAATTCTTATGAGGGCTTTACATAAACATAGTCAGAATCACTAAGTAAAAATATGTTAGCAATTACCACTTGAAAGTGTTGACTTCAGGTGCCTAGAATTTGTGAACTAGGCATGTTCTGAATTTCAGCAAGGATCGTATTGAGTGAGTTTTGGAAGTAAGAAGCTTATTTTGGTCAATTATAAAGTCAATTTTGATTAAGGAGGTGAATATTTGAACAATGTGTAAAATCCCAGCACCAAGTAGATATTTAGGTTCCTACTAAAATGAGTCACTGAGTTATCTTTCACAAATCAGTACAAAGGGTTACTTTGTCTACATGTGGATAAGCTGTGATTAAACACAAGAGAAACTCAAAACATGTTTTTGTAGCCCTAATACCACCTCTGGGGTGAAGGGCTGGCAGACTGTTCCAATATGAGGCCAACATGTTGGGTGGTGTCCTTGCCTTGGTAGAGTTCACTGCTTGACCTGGCCCTTCTGTAGGCATAAGAAACTGGATTTTGGCAGAATACCGAGAGCAGATCAGTCTTTCATGAGTGGATTTGTTAAGTAAACTTTTAGGGCTGAGGAGTGAAATCCGAATGACTCCATCTATCTTTTTTTTTGGTACTGGGATTGAACTCAGGACTACTCAACCACTCAGCCTGAACTGAGCCACATCCCCAGCCCTATTTTGTGTTTTATGTAGAGACAGGGTCTCACTGAGTTGCTTAGCACCTCGCCATTGCTGAGGCTGGCTTTGAGCTCGTGATTCTCCTGTCTCAGCCTCCCAAAGTGCTGGGATTACAGGCATGTGCCACCGTGCCCCGCTGACTCCACCGATCTTTCTAGCTTCTCCCAGAATCTTGCTCATTGTTCCTTCTTTTCCAGGCACAGGAATTTTCTTTGGCTTCTTGAATGTCCCTTGCTGTTGAATCCCTATGCATATACTAACATGCTGTTAGCTTTTCTAAGGATGTGCTCTTCTATCAACCCGGCCCCTCCCCCATTCTACCTACTTGCTCCCCTCCCCCAGCATGCACACTTTGGTAATCTGTGCTTGCCGTCTCATCCTTCAGGTTTCATCTGAAACGTTCTTTCCTCACAGAAACCTTCATGGATGCATTCCTTGCTCCTGCCCAGGGTCTCCGTTTACGTCAGTCTCCCATGCTTTGTAGCTTCTCATGCGTGACATTTATGCTTATATTCACTCAGTGTCTACCTTCCTTGCTAGGTCACCCTACAAGGACAGATACATCCTAACACTAGATGACTGCATAGTGGTTGTGGAACAAATTGTGGGAGCTCTGATCTCAGTTATCTGATCTCTGTTCTCAATATTCATAGGAATATTCCCACTTCATACTAATCATCAGCGGGCACCTCTGTTGCTGTCTGGAATTCTCAAGGAAGAGGGACATATTTCCTCTTTTCAAATGTGCACATGCAGTTATTTCTGTCTATGGCCAAACAAAAAAAGGAAGTAGCATATGCTATCAGGATTTGGGTCTGTGATGATTTGCACAAGCCATAGCCTGAACATGGGGGGACTGGACAGTGTCTGACAATAGTCCTCTGCCCTGGACTGGCACAGGCCTGGGCAGCTTGACACATGCTAGTTAAAGAGACTGGGCATTAAACAGTTTACCGACTGGACATCTGATTCATTTGTTAGGATAAAAAAAGAACTCTTAAAAGATTTCTTTAATGACTTCCTTTAGTGTTTTTTTTTTTTTTGATGAGAAAAATTGCCTGTGTCAGTTTACTCATTTATTTGCTTTCTATTGTATATTTTAATTTGAAAATTTTATAGATAGTATAGTGGGAACAGCATATGCTGTGAAGGAGCCCAGGTTCTTGGAATCCCAATTCCACTTTTTCTTTTTTTCTTGCAATATCAGTAGAACCCAGGGCTTCAAACATGCCAGGCAGACATTCTATCACTGAGCGACATCTCCAGACACATCCGCCTTTTTTGATTTGGAGATAGTTTCTCACCAGATTGTCCAGGCTATCCTTGAATTTGCAATCCTCTTGCCTCCTGTGTAGCCAAGATTATAGGCATAGACTACCGTGCCAGCCCCCATTCCACAGTTACTGCACGTACAATTAGATAAGTGACATCAACATTTGTTGCCTCCGTTTCTGACTTGGTAAAATGGGAGCACACTGGCATTCATTTAATCAACTTGTTGGGAGGCTGAAATGAGATAATCCATGCCAAGACTTTATTGTAGCTCTTGGCACATGAGAAGCGCTTATTGAATTGTAAAACAATCTAATTTTTGTAAAATGAGATCGGTAACACCTACTGCCAGGGGTTCTGCGAGGAGCAGATGAGAATACGTGAGGATGCTGTGCCCCGAGTCTGGCCCAGGTAGTTGTCTTTTTCCCCCCCATTTCCACTTCACACAGTGATGTGTTTTCCTGAAAACCAGAGCTGTTCTCCTTCTTGCTCAGATATTTCTGAGAACACAACACGTTTTCTTGTTTTTCAAACTATTTCTTTTCCTTCCACTGGAAAGCGATCGTTATTGCACTGATGTTATAATGACCAGCTGTCACCCACGCTCTGTGGTTTTGTCCATTCTTCATCCTTTCCACTGTCATGTATTCCTTGTGACCATCTTGGTCTCCAGAGATTCTCAGCTATTTTATCTGTGGGTCTGATCTACATTACTTAGTTCTCTTTAATTTCAAAGATAAGGAAGAGTATTCTTTTTTCCTCATCTCTTCTGTCATCTGATTATCTATGTGCTCCTCAGTTTGTAAGCATCTTTGATTGCTTTATAGAAAATAACACTGACAATTCATTTCGTTTTCAATATAGTTCCCTTTAAGCAGAACACATTTGAATTCTGAGGCCCCTAGGAAAATTCCAGATCAAACCCACCCTATGTTTCATTAATTGGAAAATTAAGAGCTTTATGGAAGAGTCTTTTTATATAACACTAGCAGCAATATTTATTTCTATGATGCAAAGATGTTACATGCACATTTGTTTTACTTACTCCAGTATATTTGTTTTGACTGAATGTTCTTTCTCTTTATAAATTTTGGTCAATACATTCAATTACCGAGAGTCATTGCCAGCTTTATAGTACATTTTCCAGGAGAGGGCTCTTCTGGGAATTGTTACGATGGACCACCGTCTCTTATGGAGTCATTCCTTGGTTTTGTGTCTGTGATGCTTCTGCTCAGAGCAGCTTCCATTGCAACCGGAAGCAGGCTTGGCTGCATGTTGGGGGGTTATACAATGGCTTTCTGAGCAGCTGTTCTCTTTTTCTTAGCTCATGTAAGTCTATATCCATGCTTGCTGTTAAGTTTAGTTCTTCTCAAACTCTGCATCACAATAATTTTTTATGACAATATATTTTTTTAATGTTTAGGTCATTGGCTTTTTCAAATTCTATCTTGGAAAGAAACTTTTTTTTTTCTTTTCTAATTTTGTATTTTTCTCATGCTAAATTCAGTGGATAAATATGAAAGAACTCCATGCAAATATTCAATGTGTTTTAATTTTGATTTTTTCTTTGTTATCTAAGCTACTTTGATCAACAACTGGAAAGCCTTCTAACCATGAAGAGTTGGGTCCCACCCACCTCCCTGATGAACCCAGTAATTCAAGCGACAGGACAGTGAGGGAAGAGCTTTACTAGCAACAAGCTGGTAAGTTGGAAGTTGGGGGCTTTCAAAGTTAGGGGGCTGCAGGCATAGTAGTTATATAGGGACTTGGGGAGGTAAACTTTCAGTTTTGGACAGGTGGGCGCCTGCTGGGTTAGTCATAAATTCCTCAGTGGCCTGCTTTTCTGATGTATATGCTGTGGTTATCTGAAGGTCACTGAAGTTCTGGGTTCTGCAACTCTAAAGATAATTTACTGATTAGAAAGTCTCTTTTCTTTCAAGAAAGCTAACCCACAGTTTAAGAAAAAGAACAGGGGAAGATAGCAGAAAGCAACATTTTCTGTGGAACAGTTTTAACCCACTCAGTGGCTTTAATCAGAGAGGTCATCAGCACAAATTTAGTGCACGATTAAGAACATATTGTTTAGCAACCTTTTAAAAACAGTGCTTTTTAAAATCATCCCAAAGCGATTGAGGCTAGAGGATTTATTCGCCCTTTCTCTAAGTTACAGTCTTAAAAACTTTCTTTTTTTATTAAAAGACTGTTACTACTATAGTCTGTATAGAAAAGTTTTGAAAATTTATTTTAATAATGTTATCAGTCTTTCTTACATCAAAATAACATATTTGGCAACAGAAACATTGGTAATTCTAAAGAATTACAATTCCATAACAAGGTTTAGACTGAATTGTAATGAAGATAACTAATTTCTCCTATTGTCAAGAGAGAACTATGCCATCAACACAGACCAGATGCGTTTGTGTCTTTCCCAAGTGTCAGGATTTGCTAAATAACAGTAAATTGACAAACTACGCTACTTTCATCAGTTGTAATTCACAGGTACTCATTGGTCACTTGATCGGCATGAGCTGGGCAATCACGGGTTCTTTTATTCCAATCCTAATTATTAATATTGAAAAAACTCAAGTCACACATCACATTTTACACAATGATTTATATAGGTCAGAAGGTCCCGGTGGCAGGCAGTTTCAAAGGGATAACATCAAGTATGGACATTAAGCCAAATTGAGCCCCAGGGGCAGGGGCCAGATATTGTCAACTTTGTGACCTGTTCACTGGATAGTCTGATGATGGGTAGGTGTGTGTCCCTGAAGTCTTAGGCGATTTTCCTTTTATGTACTTCAGGTGAGGGGTTACACATGGTGAGATTGATAAGCTCATAGACCCAGTTTCTCTGACATGGGCTTGATTTGCCTATGAATCCACATTGCTTCTCATTTGCTTGGTTAGATTCACAGGTGGCCTTTTTTATTAGCACAATTCATTTATTAGTTTGTGTGTTTGTGATGTACAGATGGTGGTTGTTAACTTGTATAAAAATGGTGTAGAGTTATTCTACCTGGCACTTGTATTCAAAAGGGAGTAACTAATGACAAACTGCTACTGCATAAAATGGAGTAATTCAGGTTAGATACAGCCTGAAAACTGATATTCTGAAAGTCATGTAGTAACAGAGCTGGGCACAGCCTGCTCTTCACTCTTTTCAATAAAGTGTGAATGATAATACTTTTGTACATTATTAAACACTTATAATTAGATCATGTGGTTCTTCAACAACCTTGTGAGGCTGAGATAATACATTGTACCATTTCACAGGTGAGAGGACTGAGACAAGGAGGCATGATTTGCCTCAATGATGAAGCCAGAAACAGAGCTCAGATCTCCCGATATAGGTCCTGGTCTAGCACCCACTCAGTTTTCAATATAACAGATATTTAACAAGCATCTAGTCAGTGGGTTAAGCACTATGAACCAAGATAAAGCAAAGTGCTTGTCTGTACTGGGTGTGTTGTCCAGAGATCCAAGAACACATATGCATGGAGACCACAGGAAAAGTGTGGACAAGAACCATGAGCAAATGTCTCACAAGTTAGAGGAGTTTATAAAGGCATCTTGGATCATGTAAGGCAAGTATGTCAGTTGTCATATGAAATTGCGAATTGGCATTTTAGACAAAAGGATTGAAATTGCTATATGTAAGAGACATTGTGTGTGTTAGAAAATCTTGTAGATTTTAGGCCAGCAATTTAGGCTAGCCTCAGGAGGGTGGTTCTTCTGTTCTCATCTGGGCTTATGTTTTAGTCAGCTTTTTCGATGCTGTGACTAAAGGACCCAACTAGCACAACAGTAAAAGACGAAAAGTTTATTGAGGGCTCACAGTTTCAGAGGTCTCAATCCATAGATTGGTTGGTTGAGGTCATGGCATGATCTAACTTGCTCCATGCTTCTTGTTCTCCAGCAGGCTAGCCTGGACATGTACTCAGAGTGATAACAGAGTTGCAAGCATGTAAGCAGAAATGTGCACTTTTTCAATCATCTTATGTACCATTTGCTAATATTTCATTGCTCTGAGAAGTTACATGGCTGAGACAAAAGTTATGAAAATATATTTAAGACTACATGACAAATGTTGTGACTATAAGAAGAGGTGAGGAATTGGAACATATTTGAAATCTGTCATGGCATAAATGCTAGAATTAAAATGGTTGTTAAAGAGCATGTCTAATTTTAAGGTTTGACGCATACAACTGTATTGTGTTCCTGAAAAGCATCAATTTACATTATCAGGGCTTTATATCAAAGGGTCCATTAAACTATACTTGAACCAGCACTTGCAAAAATAGTATTTACATATTGGTCAACTGTTAATTTATGAGAAGTTGGATTCTTTAAAATAATGGCAGTTTTATTGAAAGTGTAATTCCTGTGCTATACAATTCACTCACATTGTGCAATGTAATATTTTTTAATATATTCACAAACTTGTGCAATAATCACCACGATCAATTTTAGAACATTTTTATTACTTAAAAAAGAAACTCCATATTCATTAGCAATTACTGTCCGCTTATCCTCATGGGCATTTAAAATTTTTAAAAAATTCAGCAGCTTTATTGTTATGAATTCTTTATATGTCAAGAATATTAAAACTCTTCCCTACCATGTATAATCATCACCCAAGTTTTTTATGGCTATTCATTTCTATTTATGATACACACGTTTTAATTTTTATTTAACTATTCATATTTCTTTTCTGAATAGGTATAACTTGATGTAGGTCAGGTAAAGCAAAACAAAGCATCTGTAAATTACTTTTCTAAACTCTAGGTATACATTGAATGAACTGGATTTATTGTATTGAACTAGGAGAGGCATGAACCTAGGCTTGATTATTTTATAAAGATATAGGTCCATTTCTTTGGCCCAAGTGGATATAAAGATAGAGGCTCAAATTGAATATTTGGACACAGATAATGAAATATTTTGGATACAAGATACTTTCCTAATATGGATATATATAGTATCAGGCATATCTTGATTATAGTTCTGTTCTCTTTATGTCAAGTAAAATAATTGAAATGAAGAAGGAGAATGACCAAAAGAATATATCACTCTCCCTTGAGAACACTCTGCCAAGAATAGTAAAATTAAATTTCATAAGGAAGGCAATGGCTAGGGTGTGATAAATGTTCACACTGGTCTTTGAGCAGCCTTTCCATCTTAATAATCCCAGGTGACCCTCATGAAGCTATCTGGTAAAGGATTCTCTCAACAGGCTGCTCACACCCTGCTCATTCTGGAGAAAGGTTGACCTTTACTCTTGGGAGGCAACTTTTATTTTTCTGTAATACTTTCTTTTTTTTAATTTATTTTTACTAATTAGTTATACATGATAGCAGAATGCTCTTTGATTCATTGTACACAAATGGAGAACAATTTTTCACTTCTTTGGTTGTACATGAAATAAGGTCATACCATTCATGCAGTCATACATGTGCCTAGGGTAATGATGTCCATCTCATTCCAACAACTTTTCTACCCCCATGCTTCCTTCTATTCCCTCCTTCCCCTTTGCCCTATCCAAAGTTCCTCCATTTCTCCTATGTTGTCTGCCTCTACCCCTATTATGGATCAGCATCCACTAATCAGGGAAAGCATTTGGCCTTTGGTCTTTTGGGATTGGCTTACTTCTCTTAGCATGATATTCTCCACCTCCATCCATTTACTTGCAAATGCCATAATTTTATTCTCTTTTAATGCTGAGTAATATTTTATTGTGTATATATACCAAAGTTTCTTTATCTATTCATCTACTGAAGGGCATCTAGATTGGTTCCACAATTTGGCTATTGTGAATTGTGTTGCTATAAATGTTGATGTGGCTGCATCACTGTAGTATGCTGTTTTTAAGTCCTTTAGGTGTAGACTGAGGAATGGGATAGGTGGGTCAAAAGGTGGTTCCATTCTAGGTTTTTTAAGGAATCTCCATACTGCTTTCCAGATTGGTTGCACCAATTTGCAGTTCCACCGGCAATGTGTGAGTGTGCCTTTCCCCCACAACCTTGCCAACACTTTTGTTGCTTGTATTCTTGATAACTGCCATTCTGACTGGAGTGAGATGAAATCTTAGAGTGGTTTTGATTTGCATTTCTCTAATGACTAGAGATATTGAACATTTTTTCATATATTTGTTGATCAGTTGTATATCTTCTTCTGAGGAGTGTCTGTTCAGCTCCTTAGCCCATTTATTGATCGGGTTGTTTTTTTGGTATTAAGTTTTTTGAGTTCTTATATATCCTGGAGATGAGTGCTCTATCAGATATGCGTGTGGCAAAGATTTGTTCCCAGAATGTCGGCTCTCTGTTCACTTCATTGATTGTTTCATTTGCTGAGAAGAAGCTTTTTAGTTTGAATCTATCCCATTTATTGATTCTTACTTTTATTTCTTGCACTTTAGGTGTCTTCTTAAGGAAGTTGGGGCATAATCTGATATTATGAGGATTTGGGTCTACTTTTTCTTCTATTAGACAAAGGGTTTCTGGTCTAATTCCTAGGTCCTTGATCCACTTTGAGTTGAATTTTGTGCATGGTGAGAGATAGGGGTTTAGTTTCATTTTGCTACATATTTATTTCCAGTTTTCCCAGCACCATTTGTTGAAGAGGCTATCTTTTCTCCAATGTATGTTTATGGCACTTTTTTCTAGTATGAGATAACTGTATTTATGTGGATTTGTCTCTGAGTTTTCTATTCTGTACCATTGGTCTACATGTCTGTTTTGGTGTCAATACCATCCTGTTTTGGGTACTGTGGCTCTGTAATGTAGTTTAAGGTCTGGTATTTTGATGCCTCCTGCCTCAATCTTCTTGCTAAGGATTGCTTTGGCTATTTTGGGTCTCTTATTTTTCCATATGAATTTCATGATCACTTTTTCTATTTATATGAGGAATGATGTTGGGGTTTTAATTGGTATCATATTGAATCTTTATAGTGCTTTTGGTAGTATGGCCATTTTGACAACATTAATTCTACCTATGCTCTTGGGAGGCAACTTTTAAACCCTTGGGATATCCTGCATGACAAGAACATCTTTCAAAGAGCTGCTAGCCTGGGCACCAAAACCTGATGCATGAAAGAAAAAAAACTGGTAAATTAGATCCCAGGGATATTAAAAACTTGGCTTTATGAATACCTGTTTGAAGAGTTTGAAAAGAGAAACTGTAGCCTGGGAGAAAATACTTACAAGTCACATATTAAACAAAGGATTAAAGAACTGTCGTAACTCAACTAAATTCAAGTAAAGAAAAATCAGTTAGACAATGACAAAAGACACGGATAAACATTTCACTGAAAAAGACATAAAACTGGCAAACAAGCATATGAGATTTCCAACATCATTAGCCATTAGGAAAACTCATTGAAAATGGTGTCCACAATGAGATACCACAACATACCTATCAGAATAGCTAAAATATGGTGACAAAACCCAGTACTGGCAAGGATTCAGAGAATCTCAACTACTACTACATAGCATGTGGCAATGTAAAATGCAATATCCACTCTGAAGATGTTTAGTACAGTAGTTTCTTATAAACAAAGCCTGCAATTACTATAGAACCCAGCAATTGAACTTTTGGACATTTATTGCAGAGAAGCAAAAACATATGTTTATAAAAATACTGTTGAAAAACATTTATAGAAATTTCATTTGTAACTGACCAAACCAGAGTCAGTCCAGATGTCCTTTAGCAGGTGGATGGTTAAGTAATCATGGTATATCCATACTATGGAATACTACTCAACAACAAAGTAAGAGGAAAATGGATGCACACAATTTGGGTGAATCTCCAGCGAACTATGCTGACAGAAAAAAAATCCATTTCCAAAGGGTTACACACTATATAATTCATCTTACATAGCATTTTAAAAATTACCAAATTTTAGAATACATAGCATTTTAAAAATTACCAAATTTTAGAATTTAAGTTAACTGTGATTGCCAGTGTCTGGCGACGTAAGAAGAGGTGGAGTTGTTATGTGTGAGTGTTGTTATGTAAAAGTAATGTGAGGGATCCTTTAGGTATAGAAACTCTTCAGTATATTGGCTCTATTTGTATCCACAAACTTGTGTAGGTAATACATTGTATGCTACTATCCACATACACATATTCACACAATTAAAACTGAGGAAGTCTGTTTAAGATCAGTGACTTATCAATGTCAACATTATGCCTGTGATATTTTATAGGCAAAAGTGTACAAGAGATCATCTGTATTATTTTTTATAACTACACACAAATTTACAAATATATTAATAAAAATTTCAATGAAAAATGTTCATTTTTACTCACTGATTTGAAATTGCAATGTTTTAAATATATTAAATTTCATTATGCATTTGTGCTTATGCCTGGATATCCTACTCTCTTCAACTTTTGTTCTTTTGTCTAGACCACATGGATATTTTCAAATTGCTGTTTCTGAAATGTGGATGATGTATCAATGACAGTTTTGAGGTTTTGTTGATCACACCTGTGGAAGATCATTACCCAAAATGGCTACAATTGGTCCTATCCAACATGAACTTTTCCAACTCTTCTCATCAAGAGTTAAGATCTGTTTCTCTGCTGTTTGCATAAGGGCCAGATTTGTGACCAGCACTGGCCAACAGAATGGGCAGAAATCATGGTGTATGGTTTCTGGGTCAAGGCCTTAAGAAGTCTTTCAGTCTCTATGCTTTCTTTCTTGGAAGCAAGTCATCTGTAAAGAGGCTACAATTAGATTATTGAATGATGAAAGACTAGGTGGAGAGAAGATGATTTCAGCCCTTCCTCTATCCTTGTTGAGGCTTAGACACATTAAAATGAGCTAATGGACATGAACATTTTTTGAGGCAGCAAGGAACTTTTCCTATCCAAGTACACTTACATTGCTTGACATAGAAGACATTTAAGTGAAAATAAGGATGGGGAGGAGAAAAAAAGGAAAAGAAGAGACAGATGGGAAAATGGGATTCAGGAAGAGAGGAAATGACACAAAATCATTATGACACATGATAAATATGCTAGTTTTTTATTGCTGTGACAAAAATGCCTGACAAGAATGACTTAGAGGAGGAAAAGTTTATTTTGTGCTCATAATTTCAGATTTAGTCCATGATGGGCAAACCCCATTTCTCTGGGCCCAGAATGAGGCAGAACATCATATTGGAAGGACATGGTGGAGGAGTGCTGCTCCATGCATAGTGGTCAAGAAACAGAGGGTTAGGAGGGGAGGGGCTGCAGGGAAGATGAACTCTTCTGGGCATTCCCCAGTAACCCACCTTCTCCAGCCTCACCCCACCTGCCTACAGTTACCAACAAGTCCATTCAAACTAGGATGGACTGATTAGGTTACAGCTATCACAATCCAATCATTTCACCTTCAAAAATTCCTGTATTAATTATGAGAGCTTTGTAGGGGACACCTCACATCCAAACCATAACAGTGAGTGATGGGGAAAGAAGAGAGAGAAGGAGAAATAAAGAATCAATGAAAGACATGAGAGAATGTATTGAGGAGAGAGAGATAATTGAAGGCAAAAGATGGGGTAATATAGAGAGAAGTTTGATGAAACAGATAAGAGTACTCTCATCTTCCATTTGTACTCTCATCTTTCCATTCCCTGCAGATTACAGGGAATATTTCATTCTGCCCTTGAAACTTCGTCACTCAGGAGAATTACTTGAAGCTTAGAGATTTAGGGTGGAAATAGAACAATCATGTGATCCAACAATCCCACTGCTGGGTATATATTTTTTAAAAAATGAAAAAACTTTAAATCAATACCCAAATATGTAATTGACCAAAGTATCTATCAGCAGATGATAGGTAAATAAAATGTGGCATATGGAATGGAATGGAATGGAATACGATTTGGCCATCAGAAGAAGGAAATCCTGCGTTTGCACAATACGGATGAGCCTGGAGAACATTATGTTAAGTGAATAGTCTAGGCACAGAAATACAAATACCACATGATTTTTTATATGTGGAATCTAAAAAAGTTGAATTCTGAATCAGAGATCAGGATGGTAGTTACTAGGAGGTAGTAAAGATATAGTTTAAAACACATAAAATTTCAATTAGAAGAAATAAATTCAAGATATCTATTGTACAACATGGTGACTCCAGTTAATAATGCATTGTGTATAGTACTTGAAAATTGCCAATAAAGTAGATTTTAAGTGTTGTTATGATAAATAAATAATGTGAAGTAATATATATATGCTAATTAGCTTGATTCTTTCTACCCTACATGCATATATTAAAACATCCTGCACACCATCAATTTATATAATTTTTGTCAATTAAAATAAGAAAAAAGATTTAGAACAATTCTCTTGTACTATTGAGAATATTTTCAAGCTTAAATTTTTTTTTTAAATAAAGGTTTTCATGGAACTCTGCAGGTCTTTTCATAAGTAAAATTTTATTTTGATTTGGGGAACTTTTTTTAAATCCTGATTACCTTTGTTGAATAAACAAGCAAATTCAGTAGCTGGGCTTTTGAAAATCTCTTTGGTATTTTCAAACATTGTTTAGTGACCTTGATTTTTGGGAAGTCAACACTGTTTTATGTTCTACTCACAAGGGTCCTTTGTTTATAACCAGATGCCCTCCCATGCTAAAGGTGTTCTCAAGTCCACTGTGAGAGTTGTCTGCCTTTCCTGAGCCATCCCATTCCCTTTTTCCTGAGGCTTGATTTTGTTTTGTTGTCACCTTCCCATGAACTTAGGTATGGACTCCAGGGAGTGGATTATGATTGGTCTAAGGCAATAATGGTGGACCCATTCCTTTTGCAGATATTGATTTAGGTCTGGTTATGTTACTAAGTCTAGCCAACAGGACATGGGGAGACAACAATTGAGGAGCTTCTGGAAATTTCCTTGCTAAATGCAATTGAGATACAGGAGAAAACTCACCTTCTTCACTAGATACTGTTTCTGGAGCTGTTGGTTGTTGCTGTTGCTCTAGCTGTGTCTGGACTGCAGAGGGAGTCACGTGACCTGAGGGCACATGAGGGTGACAAAACTAAAGTAGAGAGGGCACCATGGTCCCTAATGACATTGTTCATCCACTGAATTAAAGAACAAGCTGCTTGTCACTTGGATGTTCTATGACTGGCATGAAAAACATTTTAACAGGTACACCTAATGCTCATAGGAAACCCAATGAATGATTGTAGGGGGGCATGGGAAACATGGTCAAGAATAAATAACTACAGTTCACAATCTTTATTCTTACCACAATTGTGCAAACTTCTCTCAGAATAGGATTAGACATAGCAGCTTAATAACTGGGCAAGAATTCTCTGAATTGCATCTCATCCTGTGTCCTGAGAGGTGGGCTGGTATAGCTGACCCACCAGGCAGAAGATATGCTACTGCCCTGTGGAGTTCATGCTTATGTTAAAGAATATGTATGTCCTGTCTTTGGCCAGACTGCCTATAGAGTGCATAGTAGATTCTGCCTGTGTCCTTAATGCTCCAAGTTTTGAAAAGAAAATTGAATCCAGGCTGTTTACCCTTCTTCCAGGCTTTAGTTGTCACCACTGAAACTCCAGAGCTCTAAGGTGTTTCCTGATTTTGCCTATCTTTGCTATAATACCATTCCTACTTTCTCTTCATTCCTTGAATTAAAAGGAACCCATTGCCCCTAAGGACTTAACGAAATAGAGGCTGTCATCCCTCTGCAGCGACCTCTTCTGCCATCATCCCGTTGCATACTTATGTCTCCTCTCTTCTTCTTCCTTTGTCTTGCCAGTCTCTACTCTCCACCGCATCCTTTCCAATCTCACTTAACCAACCTCTCCCATCTTAAATCCTTTTCCACCTCCCTTTACTCTCCAGCATTGCCCAAGTTCTCTTCTCTTTACTCTCACCTCCCGTTACTCTCACCTCCTCTCCAGCATTGC
Source organism: Geosciurus inauris (assembly GCA_004024805.1). NCBI lineage: Eukaryota > Metazoa > Chordata > Mammalia > Rodentia > Sciuridae > Geosciurus > Geosciurus inauris. The sequence goes on from PVHX01002019.1 coordinate 105,687, forward strand.
CCAAGTCCTCTTCTCTTCAACATCTTGAAGGAATTGTGTGTACATAGTCTCTGTTCTCTTCCCTACCACTCACCATTCAACCTTTTATAATCTGTATTCATCACTCCACTGAAACTACTCATGGCAATGTCAACAGTGGACTCTTAAGTCACTGACTTCAAATTCAAATGCCCTTTACTGTCCTTTGTGTTGAACTTTTCAAAAGAATTTGATACTATTGAAAAAAATAATTTCTTGACTTCCATGGAGACTCATTCTCTGGGTTTTCCTTCTGACACTTGGGATTGTCCTCTCTGACTCCTTTAAAATTCTTTTACCAATCTCCTATCCATGGTTATGGCTAAAATTTGCTATTCACAAACTGATAATTTCACACATATAGTTCTCTTTATATAGACAGACCCACACTCCCCCATACACACACACAAAAAGATACTTCAAATTCTACTGAGCACAAGATCTGTGCATAAATCTTTTTTCTAGACATCTACACCTGGATTTTGTGTACACATGTCAATTTCAAGTTCAAATTTCAACTCATCATCTCCCCTCCTAACCCTGAACCCTTAGTCATCTTATACAGCTCCCAATTTTGGTAAATGGCAATATTAGTTACCCAAATGCCAAAGCCATAAACCATAGCCTCAATTTCTTAACCTCCAAAATAAGAGGTTGCAGGAGACCATAGCTAATGTTACGTTCAGCTTTAAAAGTTTATAAAATATTAAATAAAAATTAAATGAAGGAATTTGAGATGAATTTTGCCTGAAGATCCTTCTTCATCATGATCAAAATTTTCCATTTACTGAAGCAGAACTTTTCCTTCCTGGAATATATTATTTCCCATTTATAAAGTTATTTTTTTTGCCAGATTTTTCTTGTGAAATTCTTTATTAAAGGCAAGATGGAGCCAAGTTAAATGCATTCTGAAGATAAATTGAAAAGATATTCTTATCAAAATCAAATAAACATTACAAAGATGCTCATCTTTTAATTACATGCCATTTAGGAAAACACATAATTTAGGAACAGAGGAAATAGTACTTATGTCTTCAATAATAGAATTAGTGAGCAAATGTTTATACTCTTAGTGGCTTTAGTAATATCCATAAGAGATCACCATATCATTAGAAGAAGTAACAACTTAATTTGTTAATTTAATCTATAAAATTTCAAGGAAAGTCTGAACGTTTATGTGTGTGGACATCTTTTAATATTGGCACCATATCTAGTAGATATACTAGATTTTTCAAATGTCTTGATAATATACTGCAGGAGGAAGCTGAGATACCTGAACTTAAAAAACAGAGGTTATGGACCTGTAGGTTTGGAGTGGATCTTAGTGTAACCTTGTCAAACTCTTTCATTTTGAAGATGAGAAAATAGGTCTGAGAAGTTAAGTGATTGGCTCATGCTTACACAATTTGAGAAAAGACTAGACAGCTCTAGAACTCTGATCTCTAGTTTCCAGCCAGAGTTGCGGGCTTCAGAATGAAAATATTATAAAGAACTGCAAAATATATTAAAAAAAAGAATGAATAATTAGGCAAACTTAGGAACCTACTCTGAAATTGTACTTTGTTTCCTCCTTTATGAAATTAAACTCACAGTTTCTGGAAGATTTCTTCCACTTTTGGTATTTTCAAGCAGAATCCCAGCCACAAATTGCAGCCTGGAAGAGGTTTTCCTGCTGCAGGACTCTAGGTATCAGATCATGGGAAAGCAAAATTAAATCAGATAACCAAATTGGCAGTCCTGGGTTCTCCCAGAGTCTGGTACAGAATAGTAGATCATCATCATGGTTGTGATTTTTTCAGAGATGATCCCTGGCTTTGGATTAATCTTTTCAATGACTCCCTGTATGATTTGGATATGAAGTGCTCACCTGAAGGCTTGAACCCCAGTGCATCAATGTTTAGAAAGTGAGGATTTGAAGAAGTGATTGAATCATGATAGATCTGATCTCATCAATGGATTAATCCATTGAGGGATTCATAACTGAATAGACTATTGGGAGGTGGTGGAGATTGTAGGAGATGAAATCTAGTTGGAGAGAATGAATTCTTGAGGGTGTGCTCTTGAGGACTATATCTTGTCCCTGGACTCTTTCTCTCTCTTTCTTTCTTCTTCCCCTCTGCATGGGGTGTGCAGTTTTGCTCTGTAATGTCCTCCCTGCCTTGGTGTTTTGTCTTACCACAGGCCCAGAATCAATGGAGTCAACTGACCATGGACTGAAACAATGAGCCAAAATAAATTATTCTTTCTTATGTTGTTTTCTCAGATATTTTGTAATAATGACAAAAAGTCAACTAACACGTTCCCCATACAGGGCTGATGATCTTAACCTGCATAATGTATGCCATTTCAGTGCACATTGTGTGTATTCGAAATGCAGTTACTAGGATGGACCTTGTCTTTCCTAAAACAATCTGTCTTTGTTTATTGTGCTAGTCAGCTTTTTGTTGCTGTGACAAATGCCTGAGAAAAACTAGCTAGAGGAGGAAAGACTTATTTTGGTGTATAGTTTCAGAGGTTTCAGTCCATGGTCAGTTGGCTGCATTGCTTTGGGCCTCTGGTAAGGTAGAGTATCATGGAGGAAGGATGTGGTGGAAGAAAGCTGCTCAGCTATTGAAGTAAGAAGGAGAGAGAGAGACAGAGATTGAGATAGAGATGACAGAGATAGAGAAAGAGATAGAGAAAAAGAAAGAGAGAGAAAAAGAAAGAAAAAAAGTGGCTATGGACAAGATATACCCTTCCATGTACATCCTCACTGACCTACTTCCTTTAATCAGCTTCCACCTCTTAGAGTTTCTACTGTCTCCCAATAGTCCATTCAGCTGTCAACGGATTAATCCACTGATGAGGTCAGAGCCCTCACAATCCAGTCACTTTGCTAAAGCCCCAACTTTGAACATTGCTACACTGGGAACCATGCTTTCAACACACGAGCCTTTTGGGCATATTCCAGATCCAAACTACAACACCCTTCCAGGGCATATTCTAGGTGAACATTTTCTGTTGAAACAAACACTTTCATCTGTTGGATTTGAAGATATTAAAAGATAGAACTTTCTATTAATATGATCCTGAATTTCTTAGTAGTAGTTTATTTCTTTTTTTAAAAATATTTTTTAGTTGTAGGTGGACAGAATATCTTTATTGATTTATTTTTTTATTTTTTATTTTTTACAGAAATGCTCATAGCATCTTTATTCATCAGTAGCAAAAGCTGAAAGCTCAAATTCCATCATAAGAAAAAATAAATTTTAGCATAAATTAAACAAGTTTTATGATAATTTTAGGATAAATTTTAACATAGTCATATATAGGAATGCTACTCAACAATAAAAGAAATATTTATACATGGAATAATGTGAGTGTAACAGATGTTAGGCTGAGCAAAAGAAGCTGAACACAAAAGGGCGTATGATTCTATTTGTATGAAGGCCAATATTAGGTAAAACTAATCAGCAGTCTTAGAAATCAGAGAATTGGTTGTGTCCATGAGAGAGACTAACTGGGAAAGGAGATGTAGGTACTTGCTAAGATGTGGTAATTCTCTACTCTTTCTCTTAGATGGCTGGCTATATGTATTTGTCACAACTCATCAATGTATACATCTTTATTGATTTATTTTTATGTGGTGCTGAGGATCAAACCCAGTGCCTCACGCATGTGAGGCAAGCGCTCTACCACTGAACCACAATCCCAGCCCGAGTAGTTTATTTCTTAACAGTAGTCATTTCTTTAGTGAGCTCTGTATTTCTTTTTATTGCTATCTTTATTAGTGCATTAAAAGTATACATAATAATGGGATTCATTATATCATATTTGTACATGCACATAACATCATATTATCTGTCACATTCCCTGACACCTTTTCTTTTTCTCCTCTCCTCCTTTCCCCCTGATTTACCTCCTCTACCCTACAGATCTTCCTTCTATCATCATCATTATTATTTTTATTAGTGCATTTTAATTTTATTTATAAATGAAATTTATTATGGTATATTTGTACATGGTAATGGAATAATTTGGTAGATTTCATTCCTCAGTACTTCCTCATGATCTTCCCTTCTCCCTCCCTCTCAATCCTCTTCCCCTACTCTACTAGTTTCCCTTCTATTTTCAGGAAATCTCTTTTTTAATTCTCCCTTTTTTCTTCTCTCTCTGTAATGTCCATATTGACAGAAAATATTTGACTCGACTTTCTGGGTCTGGCTTATTTCACTTAGCATGGTTTTCTTCAGTTCCATTAATTTACCAGCAAATGATATAATTTCATTCTTCTTTATGTCTGAGTAAAACTCTGTGTGTGTGTGTGTGTATACCACATTTTAAAAGCTATTCATCAGTTGATGGATACTAGGCTGGTTTTGGAACTTGGTTATTGTGAATTGAACTTGAACTCTATATTTCTATTTGCTAAAGATGTCTAGCACATAATCAATGTTTAAATGTCAGCTAATAATAAACAATGGAGTTACTGAATGAGGAAATGTGTGGGGGAGTTTTGAAACAACATATTTATAGAAGAGCCTAATTTAATTAATTATTAGCTAGTTTGCTTGTATGCACTGACAGGCCAAATATTTAGCACATTTTTTCATAGGTTGGGCTATGGAATTGGTATGGTCCTGATCTGAGAAAATATATACATCAGAAAATGCTTTCCTCATTTCTTAGCACCTAATGGACCTCAAAATGAAGGCAACGGCAAGGAAGGCACTAGAATGACTTGTTCTAATGGATTGAGGCTTGATTCTCTTGATTATTGAAATGAGCAAACTGCTTCAAACTAACCAAGAGAATAAAATGAAAAGCAATGTCTATCTGATGGCACCTGTATGATTTCATATAATTTCACCAATCATTGTTGCATGATTACTAATTCCATGCACCCTGTCAGTTTCTTGGGATGTAAAATATGTAAGATGCTGTCTTTCTCACTGAAAGTATCTTAATTCAGAAAGACAGACATAAACAAGTAATTACAATGCAAACCAAATGATAGCTAGAAATGCTTAGTGAAGGAAAAGTAATATAGTGGGAGTGAAGAGGCACTTTTGGCCGACATTTGGCTGACAGTTATGGGGAGCCAGGAGCAGGTTCATGGGGGGATTTGTAGCTGAATTTGGCCTTGAATTATTAGGAGAATTTTGTGAGACTGGGAAGGGAATAAAAGACATCTCAGACTCAAAAAATCATTATGAGTAAAATTTTCCCAAGCATTGTAACATAAAAAGCATTGATATTAAATGAGGAACTAATCATAACTCATTCCATATTTTACTTTGACGTGAAGCAGTTAAGAACATTCATAGGTATAAGTAACCTTTACTCAGAATTGGATAAAATCTGGAATGCTTTTTAAAGAAACTGACATAATGATTAATAATTCTTATGGCATTAAGATAGTGTAAAGAGCTGCCAAAACCAGAGACAAGTCAGGCAACACTCTAGACAAATTGGTTTTACCCCTATAAGAATATTTTAAAGGCCAATTAAAACATTTGCTTTAGTCCATAGAATACTGTCAAAGTTTGTGTATGGGTCCTGTGTTGGAAACAAACGTGTTCTCCACTACAGTTGCCTCATCCTTATTTGGCTTTTAAGTATTGCTTAATATAGGCATGTCTGGGACATAGTTTTTTGTTTTGTTTTGTGGTGCTGGGGATTGAACCCAGTGCCTTGTACATGCAAGGCAAGCATTCTACCAACTGAGCTATATCCCCAGCCCCAGACATAGGTTTTATTGCTGAAACCTGTTGACTTTATCTTCTGGCTAATTGGACTTTTATTTTAGAACTATGGAATTGTGCATGTCCTCCACGCTATCTCCTTGATTCCTACAAACCCCAGAGAACATGCTGTATGAGTGTGATGGAAATTCCTGCACTTCCCTTGACTTATGGTTAGTGAAGAACCCTTGAGGCTGGCATCAGGTTACAGGTTGTTCTGCTTTTCTTTCACTGTCAAGATGTCTCACTGCAATGGCATGCTCCAGGGTAACCACTCTTCTTACCCCCAACCACTTTCTTGGGACGAGATTCTGAGGAAGCACCAATCCTGAGAATCATGGGTACGTAAAGGCCAAACCATGGTCTACTGGGTCACTGTCCCCAAAATAGTACCCTCATGGCTTTTTTTTTTTTTTTTTTTCCAGGCAAGTTGCTGTGCTTCAAAAGATTCTTTGAAAGTCAGTTAGTCCTTTAGCTACACTCTCTCTGCTTCCTAAAGGGACTCAGGGTTCCTGACAGTAAAAGATTAATAAAAATAAGATGATTAGAATGGACACAGAGAATCAAAATCCTTAAAGAATTGCCTGGGTTGGCGGGGGGTGGGGGGGATGTGGGAAATACATCAGCCAGACTCATGCCCTAAAGCCAGTATCTGGACCTTGACACTGTTGACATTCTGGGCTGGGTAATTCTTTGCTGAGGGGACATCTTGTTCAGTGTAGGACATTTAGTAGCACCCCTGGCCTCTAGCTGACAGTAGAAGTCCCTAGTTGTGACAACCACAAATGACTCCTGACATTGCCAAATGTCTCCTGGGGGGAAAATCACCACTGGTTGAGAATATATGTCCTAGATACACAAGAAAATATCTGACTTTATGCTTCCAAATAAACTCATTTCTCCCTGAGTCACAGCTGTAGTGACTTAAATGTCAATATTGTAATGGAGTACTTGGTGTCCTCAATCCGTTCACGAACACAGTATTGATTTCAAACTGGGGTTTAAACCTTGGATGCCATTAACAAGTTAGTGTGTGGGTCCCATGTCTTGAAATCTTTATCTATAAAATGGTAATGTTAGCCTTGTTTTTGAGGATTAATCAATATAATGTTTCTGAAGCAATTGTCAGTGCCTAGTATGTAGTTTTGTATAAAATTCTTGAGAGTTATCTCTGTGTGTGTGTGTGTTTTCTTAATCTTATTCTTTCATCCTGAGTCATGGCTGGAATTAGTGAAGAGAAGTGACATTTGATGGAAGAGGCCAATAAAGGAGACATCCCATGAGGTAGGAGATATGCTATGAGGATTTCAATCTCGGTGCTTGAAAAGGTCTCTATGACTTGAATATACTTGACTGATTCTCCTTCCTCCTCTTCTTTTCACTTGGAAACAGGTGGAATTGAATGAATGAGTAAAACCCAAGAAGAAGAGCCTGGAGAGGAGGGAAGGAAGGGGTATAAGGAGACTATATGGTCAAGGAGTGTAGAGAGGAGGGAATATTCTAAAGGAAAGGGTTTTTTTTTTTTTTTTTTTTTTTTTAATTCTCTGCAGATGTGAGCACAGTGGACTGAAGAGGAGTCAAGGTGTGGATAGGGGTCTGTGGGTGGCACCCGAGTGGGGATGTCATCCCTCCTGCCTCCTTGTGGAATACTTGTGAGCTGGAAAATACAACTTGAAGGGACAAGTTCAACATCATAAAAGCCTTGCTCTGCAGATGGCAAATAAAAATCATACATTTGATGTTCTTTATAAATAAATTCAAGAGTTCTTACTATTGCCTTAGAAGTGCTGCTCCACAGTGCCCAGGGTACTGGGGGATGACTTTGATGAATGCAGATTTAATTATGATACAACCCATTCGCCCAAAGGCAGAGGATGTGACCCTTGTAAGTAATTCATTCAGTCAAACTATTGCTTACAATGGAAGCCTGTTTTGAGATAATTCTAAATAGAAAACTTTTAGAAAACTGGGAATTTTTATTCTGGGAACTGGACAGCTAGAATTTGAGCAAGCAAGACAATTTTAGTAAGTGCAGGGTCTTAAGATGAGAAATCCTTCCCTTCATAGATTTTGTGGAGAAATTTTTAAGTTCAGTTGTTCCCAGTTTGAATCATGACCAAGTGGGAGGAAGAGAATCTTTTCCAATGTGAAATATTTAAATTTGAAAGATTAAAAAATGTCTGCGATTAATTTGTATCATCTCCAAGGGAACCCACAACCTCGCTTTAATAATATGCAAAGAAATTTCAATCTGGATTAAAAAAAATGAAGAAGTCCAAATATGGGTGCCATAGTATTTTTATAAGGTGCTGCTGGAGCCAAATATCTGGCTTCATTCTGCTTTCTTGCAGGTTCTGGCTGAAACCTTGACCTTCATTTGGGAAAGATAACAAGAGGCTTCTCCATGTGTGACTGAGTTGAAAGATAAATTCTAGACTTGGTAAGTTAGCTTTCCCATAGCCCAGCATAAATCTTTTGCAATAGAAAAAGTACACAGGTAATACTAGAGCTGCAGGCCAAAGATTGAGTCTCCTTATGGAAACTGGAGGTCCCAGGTTGATCTATGATAGCTGAAATCTGGAGGCATTTCATATCTGCTAATGAATGGGTCAAGACCCTTACCAGTGTAAGGTCCAGTGCAGTTTGACCTGTATTAATCTTCTAGGATTGCCATAACCAAATTCTAGCTTACCGAGTGGCTTAGACAACAGACATTTATTTTTTAACAGTTCTGGAAGCTAGAAGTCCAAGATTAAGGTGTAGCTATGTTGATTTTTTCCTGAGGCCTTTCTCCTTGACTTGAAGGTGGTCATCTTCTTGGGGTGTCCATACATAGCCTTTTCTCTGGCCATGCTCATTTCTCTTCTTCTTTATATGTTTTTATTGGTATATTATAATTATATATAATAGTGGGATTAATTATGACATCTTCATATGTGCCCAAAACTTAAATTGATTAATTCATTTGATAGTAATTCCCCTTTCCCTCCTCTCTTCCTTCCCTCCATCCTATTCCTCTATTCTACTGGCCTTGCTTCTATATATGTTTTAAAATTGTGCATTATAATTACACCCAAAAGTGGGATTCATTGTGATACATTCATACATGCTTATTACATAATTGGGCTGATTTCATTCTCTGGTACCTGTCTTTCCCCTTTTTTCCTCCCTTCCCCCAGATTCCTTTCTCTACTATTCTAAGTTTATAATGGCAACAATCCTATTGGATTAGGGCCATAACCTTATGACCTCAATTAACCTTAATTACCTATTTAAAGACTCTATGTCCAAATTCAGTCACATTGGGGGCTAGAGGCATAATTCAGTCTTATGACAAGATTTTAGAACAAGGACCTTTAATCTGTCAAGAAGCTCATGGGAAAGGAGCCCACTCCACTAATGTTGGTACCCATGAGATGCTATACTGGTTTTGACTAGATGAAACTGTAGAGAAGCAACATCTTCCTCCTGTCTTATATATAAAAGTAGATGGTAGACTGAATATGAGAGGAAGGGTGTTTCTTGTATGAAAATAGGGGAAGGAGGGAGAGCAAGTCCAAAGTACTTCTGAGCTGGGAAGGGAGATGTGGGCTGGGGGCTCTGAGGTGGAGAAGTGGTATTTCCATGCAAGTGACACTCAGAAATCCTCTGCCTTTTTGTCTGATACATGAAATAAGGTGGGTGCTAGCAGAGTGGATACTCTCGAGGAGGCTGTATGCTGCCTGCTTTGTGTCTATGCAGCAGGGAACCTCATTGCTTCTCCATTTTTCTGTGTCTGTGGTGGGGAAGAAGTGGATTTCATCCTTTGGACAAGCTCTAAGAGGTAGGTGAGGTAGAGTGTGTGGCTGGATAGTCTTTTGCTTGCCCCCATCTCCAATGGTCTCAAGACATGGTGCATGTATAAGAGTGAAACTCAAAGTAAGGAAGCCCATGCTATCTGAGCAGAGAAATAATACCAATGAAATAGACCATTTTCAATGTGAAAAGTTTCCGTTCTCAGGAATGCAATGAGACAGACCTCTCTCTTTCCCAAACTCTCCACACTTTGGTTTCCTCATTCCTCATCCACAGAGGAAGAATATGGGGCAACCCTGTCATAGGTTAAAGTGAAGAAAAAGGAAGACACAGGAAGGACACATGGAAGGATAATGGGACCAAGGGAGAGATTTATCTCTACCAGACATGAGATGGGAAACTCTTAGGAGCCACTGTCAAAGACCCATGCCTGTCAAGAAGTTGGTCAGGAAGAATTCAAGAAAGAAGTCACTCTGGATCCTTCTGAACTATTGTTCACTTACATGCACACCAGTGCTAGGGGATCTGAATTGAGTAGGTAGTAAAGGCCAGTTTTATACACTGATGTGGGCTCTGTGTGTGTGTGTGTGTGTGTGTGTGTGTGCATGCATGTGTGTTCAGTGGACTACAACAAAGAGATTTCATAGTGAATTTTACAAACTCTTTAATTATTAAGAGTTTTTTATGCCAATTAGCATATTATTGCTCTTGTCTATTTTTGACAACTTTCCTTTTTCAGCTAGGTCAATTTATAGGCTGAATTCCTGAATATTTCCACATCATAGTCTCACCAGTTTTTCAAGAACATGATTCTTTTTTAATCTCATGCCTCTTTTGTTTCAAATCATGGCTCATTAATTGGTCATTACTTACAGCTTTAGCCTTCTATAATTTTTTCCTAAAGCTCAGGTGTGAGGAAAATGGAGATTAAGACATCAACTATTTTCCTTGTTTGCAGTTGATTCTGACTTCAGCAGGCACAACAGGGCTTCTCTGGTTCTGCCTCAGAGCTGGTCATTGTCAGACCCTCTTATTACTTATCTAAGGGAGTTGTGTGTTAGTGGAAAGCTTTTTGGTCAGTTTGGTAACCTTCATATTCACTATAACAAGTTTTTCAAAGGTAATGACAAATTCAATAATTGCCAATAAACCATGTGATTTTTTTATCAATAAAAATCACATGGTTTATTGATAAAACTTATTGCAAATAGCAAAATTCTTAGAACTGAGAGCAAATAAGTCTATACAAGATTATAGTTAGTCCTCTATTGCTGTGAAACAATATGACTGCACACTTAGCAGTTCATAGACACACGTTTACTGCCTCACAGTTTCTGTAATTCAGGAGTCTGGGTATGGCTTAGCTGGGTCCTCTGGCCCTCACCTTCACAAGGCTGCAATCAAGATGTCAACAGGGGCTGCAGTCTCATCTGCAGCTTGACTGGAGAAGGATCTGCTTCCAAACTCATGTGGTTGTTGGTAAAGCTAAGTTCCTTGTGTCATGTTATAGTGAGGGTCTCAATTTTGTTGCTGGTTGTTAGAGGACACTGTCACCCTTGCTGCATAGAACTTTCCATTTGCTTTCTTAAAGCATTGAGGGAGACAGGGTCTATGCAGGCAGAGCATTGTAATCTTATGTAATAGAATTATATTAATCCCATTATCTTTGTCATATTCTATTAGTTGTAAGCAAGTCACAGGTCCTGCTCACACTCAATCACATAAGAGAGTGAACAATAGGATACCATGAATATCAGGTGGATCAAGAGGACCAACTCTCTACGTGCTACTTAGCAACGCTTCATACTCATGATCAGAACTGTAAGTAAATATAGCTGTCATTGACCACTCATGCTGTCAGAGCACTTGGGGAAAGAGGTACAAAAATCACGTTGCCTGATCCTCATTCACTCAGGAATGGCCCATTTGGCAATGGTGCGCTCGTCTTCCTTTTCCCTCTGACAGCTTTAACCTTAAATTGTAGGAGAGGAGACATCTACTTGGATGAAGAGGTACTTATAGGAGACGGCAATACTGGATAGGAAACCAACTGCTTCTCCATTCTGTCCTGAGGGCTGCACGCAGAGTTCAATTGGTAGGTGACAAAAAGGACATTTTTCTCTATATTTTATAGGGTTTTTGTGTTCTGTGTGCATTTACTGATAAGAGTAAGTATCTTAGAGACAAATTGGTTTCATGGTAGACTCTCTTCTTGTCCCCCATGTTTCTTACTTATTCTAAGGAGCTGCTTATTTTCATCTTCCTTTGCTTCCTGGTGACCCTCTGTGGAAGTATTTCCTGCTTAATTTCTCTCTTGTTCTTAGTAGCTTTGACTTCACTTTTAAATATTTATATTTAAAGTTAAATCCACCCTAAGTGCTCTTTTGCATACAGCAAACACAGCTTGCAGATATAGTTCATCCTTCTGACACAACTCCTAGGCTTGCACCTTAAACCACCTTCTGGGTATTTCTACTTGGCTGTCTTAGGCTGGTCCCAGCCTTAGCAGACTGTAAGACATGGATTTGAGTTTATGTAATTATTGGAATGTGATTTCAGGAAGCAGCAGCAAGAAGTGGGATGGATGAGGTAGGAAAGAAAAGGAAGCTAGTAAAGAGTGCAATATCAAGTTGGTTATTGCTGTGTGCATTTGGGGTTTAGTTTCACCAGGGGATACTATAGAACATGCTTCTGTCAAGAGTGAGCTGTGCTGTTAACATAGATCAAATTTGTGTCTTTCCACACTGTGGGGATTTATTGAATAACAATAAACTCATAGGATACACTTTTCAGTGGTTATAGTTCACTGAATAACTCATGGTTTACCTGATAATCATCTGCTGAGCAATCACAGGTACTTTTATTCCAATCTTAATTACTGATGTCTATAACACTCAAGTCACACACCGCACTTTACAAGAATTTGGACTAATATAACAGAAAGGCTAAGGAAGTGTTGAGGCAGCCACAGAGGTTCTGGAGGCAGAGGGCAAAGACGGAGAGCAGGTATAAACACAAAGATCCACTGCAGGTGTCCGATAAGACTAAGCTGAAGAACTTGTCCAGGGCACAGAGTTGTCAGAGCCCAGAACTTACTCCAGGCCAGGATCTGGACAGGTGGCAGTTCGAGAGTGTTAGCTTCAGATGTCTGCTTAGAGTGGGCCATGCATGGTTTGGGGCAGGAGAACCCATGCTGTGTAAAGCCCAAGGACAGAGAATCTGAGGTTCATTCCAGTGATGATTTTCCTGCTCAAGGCTAGAGAGCAGTGACCTGGTGACAGGGTTGGTGTACTGCCACATCTGGTCTTGGGTGCTCCTCCTTTTATAGTCTGGTGTGTTCAGTAAGCTCATGGGTCTGATTCTTTTTCCCATATGTGTTTGATACACCTGTGCATCCATGTGCTTCTGATTAGTTTGATAAGTTCACAGGTGATCATTTTTATTAGCTCAATTTAATTTATTTTTCAGTCTGTGCCTTATAATTGTGCCAGGTAGATGGTATTTGTTTACTTGTACAAACAAGGTGTGGAGTCATTCTACCTTGGCATCTATACTCAAGTGGAGTAACTCATGGTGAGCTACTACTTTACAACATAGAGTAACTAAGGGTTGGCACAGCCTGAGGACTGCTGTTCCAGATGTCATGGAGTGGCTCAGGTCAGGGTGCAGCCTGCTCCCTACTTGTCAGTCATTGCCCTTGCTCCTATCACATCGTTTTGCAGCTGGAATGTTTCAAGCATTGGTTGGGGACTGCCTCAGGGGTGCATCAGAGATCACCTCAGGGAGAGAGTGGGTGGTGCAGTTGAAACCACAGGTTTGGGAGAACCTTTCACATCTTCTCTACCATGTCTCACTGTCTCTGTGGTACTTGTAGACTCCTACCCTCTTGTGTCAACACAGCTCCCCTCTTCATACCTCATCTGTCAGATATAAAACACCCCCCACCCCCAGCCTGGATTAGCTTTATTTTCTGATGAGCAAGCTGGCACTGGGAATGTTCAAGTGATTTGCCTGATGCCATGTGGCTAGTGAGTGACATGGTTTTCCCATGTCACTCACTAGCTACCACTCCACCTAACAGGAGTGTCTTAGAGGTGGCAAGGGCCCACAGCAGCCTGGCTTGCAGAAGCTTAGACTTTGCCAAGTCAGGTGACCTAACCTGAGGCTGGTGGAATCACATTAAATGGCATTTTTCTCTGGGCTTCCTATTTTTCCAAGCTGAAATTAGAGAAATACATCTCAGTAGTTACATCGATGGTAAAATAAGTCTCTTGAATCTTTGCTTTGCTATTGATTCCAGTAGGCTGTAGAATTGTTGGAAAAACACATACTTTCTCTAGAGCATATTTTTGTTATTCAGTGATTTTTGGTGGACCCTTTGGACATTAGCAGTGTGGCAGAGGTGACTTATGACTTGCTTTTTGTAGTGCACTCGGTATAAATAAATGAGGTGAAACACGGTCTTAATTATTTTCAATGTAGACAAGTGGTTTGTATAATGTAACAATTTGAATTGTCAACTTGATTGGATTAAGAGATGCCGAAGATTAAGAGGCTTCTGGATGTGTCAATGAGGGTGTGTCTAGGAATGATTGGCATGTGGGATAGCGAACTAAAGTGGAGAGCCTCCCTAAACCTGGGAAGCACCTTCCAATAGGATGGTGGCTGGGATGGAGAAAAAGTTTAAAGAACAAGGAAGCAGCAGTGGATGCAAGCTCTCTTCTTCCTGAATGGGTTCTTGGTTGCTCTTGGGATTGCCTGAGGATATCAGACTCTCGCTCTTTCACTCTTCCAAAGCGGACTCAGCCAGTGATTCTCCAGGAACTCAGACTAGGGTAGAACCATTGATCCCTCTTGTTCTGAGGCTTCAGCCTCTTGGCCTGTGCAGCTACTGGTTCCTCCAGCTCTCCAGCCTGCACACAGCCATTGTGGACTATCCAGCTTCTGATTATGTAAGTCAATTTAATAAGTCCCCTTTTTATAATCATACTGCCGGTTGATTCTGTTACTGTAGAGAACCCTGACTAATACACATAGCTTCCCTATGTCAAGCAGAAAATTTTGTGGACACTTCCAAAATATCCATGGTCATGTTCTTTGTGTGTGTAAGTATGTAAAGATTAAAGTGTGCCATTTTCAGGTAAATGAATGGAATTGGAGAACATCATGCTAAGTGAATTAAGCCAATCCCCAAAAACCAAAGGCCAAATGTTCTCTCTGATTAGTGGATGATGATACATAATGGGGATGGGGGTGGGGAGCATGAGAGAAATGGAGGAACTTTGGATGGGGCAGGGGGGAGGTGGGAGATGGAGGAGAATGGGAGTAGCAAAAATGGTTGAATGAGGTGGACATCACGACCCTAGATACATGTATGAAGACACAAATGGTGTGACTCTATCTTGTTTGCACCAGAGAGATGGAAAATTGTGCTCCATGTATGAACTATAACTTGAAATGCATTCTTCTGTTTTAAAAATAAATTTAAAAAAAGAGATTAAAGTGTGCCAGGAACAGAAGGGGTATGGCTAATGAGGGCCAATCATGTCAAGAGCTGTGGAATGTGATGTAGTAATGCTGGCATCTCCAGGAGTAACATCATGTGGTACCCCTCTCTTCTTGCATGAGCTCCTGCAGGTTGTCAGCAATCTGAAGCCAACATCTTTTCCTAGGGTAAGCTAAGGTATTCAGCTTTACACCAGAGTAAGTATCAAATTATCAGGGGGTATAAAGAATACACAACAGTACAGATTTTATTTCTAATGAGCCCAGGTTGGAAATACCTAGAAGTATATTGTGATGTTGCTTCACCTACCTCAATGTTTGGGTCTCATTGAGCTGAATTCTCTATGCATTGGCTTCAAACTCTTTTCTTTTGAAAAATTTATATTTATCAATTTTTTATTTTAGTGTTACTGTCATTGGTACATAGATACATGGTGTATGCAAATAAAAGTTTTATCAGAACACAAACATACCCATTCATTTGCATATGATCTCTGCCTGAGGTCACATTCTCAAAGCAAAGCTCATTAGTGATTGAGATTATATGAAACACAAATCCTTAGATAGTTATTCTCTTGCCATTTATTAAAAAATGTTTAATCTAGAAGGTGATGAAAGCCTTGAATTCCATGGGCTTGATATTTCTCATAATAGATTCTAGATATATGGTACAAAGCCTGATTGAAGTTTCAGAAACTTCCTAGAAACTCATCCACGTACAAGGTTTCTCTTTTCTATCATCTTTCCTGGCTCGGAATTGGGGAGAGGGGTGGTTATACTTGCAGCCTTTTATCCTCCTCAGTCAAGATAGAAGCTGTAAGATGTCTTAGATGATGGAGTATTGTGAGCTCAAATAGACACAGATGGTAGATTATGTTCCAAGGAAGAAGGTCCAGAACAGAGGCTGTCCCATGTGATCCCAGGAGTGATGATACTTGTCCCTGTCCTCCTGAGTGAAGCAACTGACCCCAGGTAGAACCAGTTGCATCATGATGTGGAGTCCAGTGCACATGGGCCTCTTGTTAAAGAAGAAACAACGTTGCAAGCAGAACAGCAACAGCAGACTTAGGTTGACCCCAGTGCAGGGCCCATAAGAGTACAGGGACCTGTGCCAATGCACAGCTTGCCTTTCCAGGAAGCAGGCCCTGATTCTGGGGCTTTGGAGCTCAGAGGGATGTCAGAGGGCACCTGCTCACTGATTGAGACAGAGTCATTTTGAAAACTAGCTCTGTCAGGCTTCTCTTCTGAACACCAGTGGACTCCGGTGACCTAGAGAGGGGCCCCACCAGGGCAATGTGCTTCTCCCACGTCTCCCACTTGGCCTGAGCAGCTGGATGGCGTACTTTCTGGATCTAAAGAGCATATCTGGCTCCATGAGTCACTCAGCTCCATTCTACCAGCCAGCTCTCCATAATACCTGGAAGTTATTTTTAGGGGACCTAGGGTGGACTGGAGAGGTTTGACATGTAATTTTCATGCCTGAGGGTTCGGTTTCACAGGAAATGTTTCAAAGAATTTAATTCAATGCAACTCACACATATTAACAAGGGCACATTGATTTTATTCGGGTCGCCTTACTATTAAGTGTTTCTGTTTTTAGTGTTTTTTCTCTTCTTCTCATTACCTTCCCTGGTTTAGTTCTCTCCAGCTTCACAGTTCTCTCTTGTGCCAGTTCCTGAGCCCCTCACTACCACACGGATTTCCTTTCGCTCAGCTGCTGCCAGCCCTTCTGATTCTCCACGAGGAATGAGTTAGTGTTGCTGCCAGCTTCCTTTCCGTATTTTGCAGGCTCCTTTCTACTTCTGTTTCTTTGCTCTAATGGGATTCTCCTAATTTCTAGAATTTAAAATATTAAGGATTGACTTTCTTTGTCCAAACCAAACTGATTACACATTGCAACTCATTCTTTTTTTAAAAATATGTTTTAGTTGTAGGTTGACACTTTTAATTATTATTTATGTGGTGCTGTGGATCCAACCCAGTGCCTGACATGTGCAAAGCATGTGCTCTACCACTAAGCCACAACCCCAGCTCCAGAACTCATTCTTAATCATAGGTCCGGCCTCTCCTTCTCTTGTGTCCTTGACCTCTATTTACATTAGATTGCTCAAGTGTCAGGAATAAGGAATTGGTCAGTCTGAATACTTTAGTTTCTTCATATTTGATCTTAAGACCACATTCTAGTTATATCTATCCTCCCTTAAAATTTTACTTAATTTATATTTTCTATTCTTCCACACTGCTGAAAGGAAAATCATTTATTTTATATCACCTAAAATAAGAAGAACTACAGTGCTGAGAGTAAATATTTTTAAATGAACCTCAAAGCAACTTTGCATAAGAATAAACAACTGAAAGCAACTGAGAAATCGACACAATTTATGAGAAAATAATAACCTGGAGGAATTCACGTGGGATACAGTCACATAAGCCACATCTCCTAGGCTTACACTTTCTTACCTATACCTAGAAGAAGTTCCTGAACAAATCTTCACCACAGTGCTTCTCTTGCCACTTTCCCCTGTGAAAATCTCCTTCCTGGCTTTAAACTTATCCTTCTCCTAGTCAATTTCACCTTCTGTACTATTGCCCTAAAATGCCTGACCAACTTGATCCTTTTCTGGTCCCACAGTTCCTAGGAAATTTTCCTTGTCTTGTATCAATTATCCACCACTGTGTAACAAACTACCCTGCAATTTACTGTCATAGGCAATAATGATTTGTTATTCTCACAGATCTGTGAATGGGTTGGGCATTGCCTCTGTTGGCTTCCCCTGGGCTCACTCTTGCAGCTACATTTGGCCAGAGGGTCTGCTATGGTTTGAACATCCCCTCTGAAACTCATGTTTAAGTTTAATTGCCAATGTAACGTATTGGGAGATGGACCTTTAACAGGTGTTCAGATCCAGAGGGCTTCACCTTCCTGGTGGATTAAGGCCATTATCAAGGGAATGGACTAGTTATCTTGAAACTGTGTTGTTGAACAGGGAAGTTTGACTTCCTCAGCTTTCCCCTGCTCCTGTCTTCTGTCTTTTATACTTGATTCCTTCTGTCATGTTTTGATGCACTAAGAAGACCCTTGCCAGATGCTGGCACCTTGACATCAGACTTCCCAGCTTCCAGAACCTCAGGCAATAAATTTCTTTCCCTTGTAGATCACAGAGTCTATGGTACATCGTTACAGCTGCAAAAAATGGATTAAGCCAGGGTCTCCTGGCTTCCAGGCTGCTGCTATCATTGATGTTGTTCAACAGTTGGGGAAATAGGGCAATAAGAATAAGGAAATCTAAGACAAATTCCTTTAAGAAGATGATCTAAAATTTGTTTCTACTTTGTTTCTTCTATTCTGCTCCCACTATGATGTTCTTACAAATCCATTAAAATGTGCCAACTGGCTTCATTAGCTATTCTAACAGCTTTAGCATAAATGGATTCTCTCCCTGTAACTTCTTCAACCACTCATGAAAACTGCATTGAATGTAGATGACACTTTCTACAGATTGAAAGTAGAAAAAAGTAGATTGAAATCCCTTTGCCTTAGATTGTTCTGTGGTAATCTGATGTACTGCATGGCAAAGCTTCTTTAGTATTGAAAATATCTAATGAGCATCTGCTGAATAAATTAATGCAAAAATAGCAATATGTCTAATGAAACTCAATGCAATACTCACAGTTCAGGATATTCCATTGAAAAGATGAGGAAACTGGAATACTGTGCTTGATTGAATGATAGAACAAAACAATTACAAAGTGAATTACATAGAAAATAGCATCCACTGTATTTTTCTTAAGTACTCTGTGGAAAAGTTATCTGAATCAGAATGCTGTCTGGATTCTGAAGGAGACTTCTGAGTAGTTTCAAAGTATTTTGCTATTGGAAGTTTTGATTTCTCATTATGTTAATTTTGTGTTAGACTGTATTCGGTCTCCTTTTTTATGTTACAAAGACCATTTGTAACATTGTCTTACCCTGGAAGGAGCAAGTGTTTTGGAACCACAAGGCCTGGGTTTCCAGATCTATTTTTTCACTTACCAGATACAAAGTCTTTTTTATTCCTATAAACTGGAATAGGTGACATCTAGCTCAGATGGATCTTCAAAGAGTCAAGTGAAATGATGCTTATTTAAAGTGTTTTGTAATAGCAATATAAGACTCAAATATGAGCTGAAGAATAAAATAAATGTGTTTTTGATTTATGACTGGGATGGATGAAGATTTTACTGGGATCTCTTTCAATACATGGAATGAAGTAGAGAGAATAAATTGTAAGAGTTGCCTGAAGCGGAGCGAATGGCTAAGAGTGATGAAAGGAAAAACTGGGCACATGCTATGGGCATGATCTGCCTGGACTGGAAAGTGTGGAGGAAGACTGGAGGTTAAAACACTTAGTAGGGCTGGGGTTGTGGCGCAGTGGTAGCGTGCTCGCCTAGCACTCAGGAGGCACTGGGTTCGATCCTCAGCACCACATAAAAAATAAAATAAAGATATTGTGTCCACCTACAACTAAAAAATAAATATTAAAAAACAAAAACAAAAACAAAAACAAAACACTTAGCAGGTTAGCCACCAGGTGGTGCTGTTGGCTCAGGTTGCTGTGATTGTGATGTTACAGGGGCAATGGTACATAGCTCAGTCACCTCTTGCTGTGACCAGCAAGGTGTATCCACAGGCAATGGCAGTGAGTCAAATGCCAGAATTTGCTTATGTTCTCCTGAGTTATGGAGAACACTCCTGAAAGTCATGCCAATAATCAAGTTACTTGACTTTAGTTGTTACAGTTCAGCCTTAGAAATGTGGGAACTGGGCTTACATATAGAGATTTTTAATAGACCTTTTTTGTTAGAATAGTCCCTTTATTTTCTTTCTTTTCCTTTTTTCCCCCCTCATCTAATCCATGAATATATCGATCAATCCTTTTTTTCACATATACAAAAAATGGCATCACACTTATTTTAGTCTTATTATCTTCTAGCCACCATTTTTGTACAAAATGAATGGTATAGACAGTGGGTAGAAGTCACTGTCGAATAACTATGGAATAGTATCATGACTTGGCAATCCACCCTCTTCCCAAGTGCTGGGTGATTCTTCTTTAAGCTTCATTATATAGGCAAAGATGAAGGTGATCTCTGAGCAGATCTCCCACATCCCTTACCACTCAGGATGTTACCCATCTTGGATTCAGTCTCTAAAACTCTGTGATGGAAACAGGCCTGAAGCCATGAGTTGCAGCTTCTTTACAAGTCTGAAATAGGAGATGCCGGAGCTAAAATCCAGGACCAAGAGTACTTGAGTTGCTGGAAAAGAAAGAATAACCATGAGGCGGTGTGCCCTGAGTTTGAGTGAGCATGAATATGATAGCCAAAGAAGGGCAGCACTTTGGCATGTCACCAGATTAGGCTTAAACCGTGCCCATCTCCAGCACGGATCATCACTCTGTGGCTTCGGCAATTTTAAAGAAATGATATTCTCCCTCTTGCTTAGAGTTCACTGTTCTATAGTGTCTTTACCTGGTGCCACTGGTCTTCTCACTCTGGAGGATGCTCTTGCCTGTGACAATGAAAATCCTTGAAGACCTCACACTAGTTTTTCTAATCCATGCACTTTCCATCTCTGCCACTCTGTCCAGAGTACTTCCCCGTCTCTGCCTGGCCTACCCTACCTTCTCTTGAAGACCTGGTTTAAAATCCCCACCATTTTCAAGAAACCGTTGCCAATCTTCACCAGCAAAGTTAATTTCTTTCTTGTTCCTTCTTCCCCAGCTCTTGGTTTTGCCTCATTGGAAGTCTGGGTCGTGGTTTGTACAGCCCAGAACAACTTGTTCTCAGGAAAGGTCTCTACTCTTTTCTCATTGTGAGCACATTACAGAAAAGGACATTTATTTGTTTGGCTTTCTATTCTTCATGGGGGCCCAACAAAGTGCCTTGTGTATAATAGGTTCTCAATAAGGACTTGTTGAATTAAGTTAGGTTACACTTGATAAATGTTTACACATGAGAGAGCATTGCCTTACATAGCTGGAAAAAAAATTACCTCCTTAGAGATAAAAATAGACAAGCCACAAGAACTGAAGATGAAGGGTTACTTCTTGCACGATGAGGTTGTGTCATTTGGAATCTTTGGAAAGCATCTCAGAATTTCCACTTCCTAAAGATCCTGCTGTTCTAGCATTTTGCCCACATTCTAAAAGGCATCAGAATAGGCTTTGATAAAACAGAATATTTTTAGGCATTGTAATCAGCCCAGCTCTGCCAAATTCCTGGCCTGTGGTATGTGCTGCTGAGCAATGTCAGATGCTCAGACAGACACACACTGACATTTACAAGGCAGGAGGTGGGCTCAGCCAAGTTCAGAAACAATGTCCTCCATTTTATTGGTTCACCAGAGCTTCTAGGAGGCATCTATGTGTTTACTGTTTGCTACTGGAGAACTGACAAGCTGCTGGAACCGATTGAATTTCTTCTTTTAAAATCTTTAATTGACAAATAATTGTGTATACTTATGAAGTACAATATGGTGTTATGATCTATACATACATTGTAGAAAGACTCAATCATTTAATTAGCATGTCCATCACCTCACCAATTTATCAATTTTTGTATGGTCAGAATGTTAAAAGTCTATTTCAGTCATTTTGAAATATACAATACACTGTTACAATCGTGGTCATCATGAAATTCAAAAGATTACTTCAAAAGATTACTAAAGGGGCTGGGGCTGTAGCTCAGTGGCAGAGTGCTTGCCTAGTGCATGTGAGGCACTGGGTTCGATCCTTAGCACCACATAAAAATAAACAAATAAAGGCCTTCTGTCCATCTACAACTGCAATCAATCAATCAATCAATAAAAAGATTACTAAAATACATTTCTCCAATCAAACTGCAAAGGCATGCTCTTTAACTGTATCTTCCCCTTCCTGATTCCTTCCTCTTCCCACCAGTTTTCAACTTTCTGCTTCCAGAAGATAGATTTTTTTTTAGATTCAACATATAAGGGAGATCATGAGTGTCTGTTCTTTTCTTCACTAGGGAAATAATACCCACCTAAAGAGGCAGATTCTCCTTCACCCTGGGGATTCATGAGGTTATACACAGGTCTATGAGGGGACCTTGGGCCTTTCTGGCGTTATTACTAATGGAAGTTAGAGGACTAGGGCTGCATTAGAACTTTCTGGTATGGGATTTGTAGAAATGAAAGTGGACAGGTCTCTACTCCAAACAAGTACTGTTTGATCTTGGAAAATTCTAATTAAAAATTCCAAGAGTCCTACTATCTTCTTTCTGAAAAGTACTTGCACCTAAAAAAATAAAAAGCAGCACTATTTTATTTTTTCACTCCATAAAAACATCAGAATATATTTAGTAATCTCTGTAATTCCATTGACTTTTTAGATGGAGAAATATTAAAAAAAAAGAGAGAGAGACATCAGGATAGTGTGTGTGTGTGTGTGTGTGTGTGTGTGTGTGTGTGTGTTTGAAAGGGCAGAATCTCTGTCTAGGCAAATAGAGTAGATAAATTTTAGAAAAAAATTTATGCAACT
Source organism: Geosciurus inauris (assembly GCA_004024805.1). NCBI lineage: Eukaryota > Metazoa > Chordata > Mammalia > Rodentia > Sciuridae > Geosciurus > Geosciurus inauris. The sequence continues at coordinate 128,269 of PVHX01002019.1, forward strand.
TTGTATTTCTGAAATAGTGCTCTTTTATGTAAGGTGATTCTTTTCACATTATATGATCATTTCTATGAGATCTATGAGTGGCTACCCTGGAGATGAAGTTCTGGTGGGAATTCAAATTACCTGCCTTACAGGAATTGATAAAAGGTAGATTAAAAACCGGTTTCAGGTCTGAAATGCAATGATTTAATTTTGGAGACTTTAAAAAATTGAGTGGAAATCAGAAACTAACCTTACTGTTTTTAGACTGAGTAAAGGACTTTTACTTTCTGTTCCATTTGTTACTTTCCAATTTCCTGTGTATAAACTAAACTTTTTTTTTCTTTTTGTTAAAAATATCTTGCTCATGGTGGGCCTGAACAAAACATAGGTGTTAAAAATTGACTTTAAAAATTTTCTGTCTAAATCTTAATTTGTAACATCTCTTATTATACCTAACCACCTGCTAGTTTTAGACACATGATTTCAAAAAGAAAAGGAAAAAAAATTAGTCTGCTGTTTCCAGAATAATACATGGAAGAAATTTTAGTTCATATGTGGTACCATCTTCCCATTTCAATCATTTGAATCTCAGCAAATACACTTTGAACAGTAGAAATGTTTACAAGAAAAATCCAAAATAATAGCTGGTTCTTTTCAAGATCGTTTGAGAAGAATTCAAAGATTTGACAGGAGGCCGACTGATCTTAGATATGTAGGTAATGGGTGTTTCAGGATTTTCTTGGGTCATGTAATGAACTAAAGTATCTTGGTACTCTTTGAAGTCTCTAAACATGGTAAGATGGGAAGATCTGGTTGAAAGTTTGTGTACGACAATGTTTAGGCCCAGTTGCATTTCTGTTGCAGAAAGTCCTTCTTTCATATTTTGCAAAGCAGAACAAACCAGATCTAGCCTTGGCTTTGACACTAATGAGTAGAATGAACTTGGGAGCTTCACTTAACTCCTCTGAGGCTTCGTTTTCTATGCAATGGGCGTGGCCTAGTCAATACCTATTGTTATTTTCACAGTCACTTAACCAGACTGTTAAACTAATGTTTTACATGATGATCATATGAAGATAACCTTTACCTTAGAACTAAAGATTAATAACTATCATAATGGAAACTAATTTCTTGCAAGATTTTTCCTTTTTTTCTCCTCAGAGGTCCTTCTATGGTATTTTCCCCCTTAATTTAACTCATATTTGTCCCTGAATTCCTACATAACCCTCTGTGTATTTCAGAAACCTTTACTTGGCCAGTTATCCTTTCTAACTTCAAGGTAGAAATATTCAAGAACGTGTAAGATTTGAATGATGCCCTTTCAATCAAATTAGGAAAAAGAGCAATCAGAGAATGATTGGCTTCATGACTGATTATTTGTGTTTCTCAACTAGTTATTTTGGAATGTAAATGAACAGTTTTCTGTCTTTTTGGAAATTATGACAATTTTTGGAAGAGAATACCAATGTCACACAGCTGTAGAAGCACCTCTTGACACTGCCTCATTTTGATTTCTCTGATTAGTTAAAGTCACTTGGCTGAGAGCCATGTCTGTGGCCTTCAGTGGTGAGGCTCATCTTGCTTCTGAAATTGCTATCTTCCTGTGCCATGAGCCATGTTATAACACCAAAACCTACCCTTAGAGGATCATATTCTGAAGATCAAATTCAAGCCATGAGCTTGAATTTTGTCTGTGTGTCTTTCATGCTATAAGTCAGGTTTGTGTTTCAAGTTATCTTAAAATGGACTCTGGAGGCAGACACCTTGGATCCTTCGACTTTGAGGAAGTTGCAGCTTTCTGCATCTCAGTTTCCTTCTTTAAGAAAGTGGGATAAGAGTAAGGACTAACTAACAACAACAACAACAAAATCGATTCCTTTTTGATAAGAAAAGAGTAATGGCTAACTCATAAATTCCTTTTTATCCCCCATTTTTTTTTTTTTGTAGTTGTAGATGGACAACATGCCTTTATTTTATTTGTGTATTTTTATGTGGTGCTAAGAATTGAACTCCATGCCTCACACATGCTTGGTGAGTGCTCTGCCACTGAGCTATAGCCATAGGCCTTTTAAATTCCTTTTTTATGTAGTGACTTTTAAAAAATATTTCAATTTGTTCTTTTTAGTTATACATGACAGTAGAATGTATTCTGACATATAATATATACATGGAGTATAACTTCCCATTCTTGTGGTTGTACATGATGTGGAGTTACATTAGTCATATATTCATATATGTACATAGAAAGGTTATGTCAGACTCATTCTACTGTTTTTCCTATTCCCATCCCCCTTCCTGTCCCCCAACTCCGCCCTGTCCAATTCAGTGCATCCCCCCATGCCTGTTATGAGTCAGCATCCACATATCAGAGAGAACATTCAGCTTTTGTTTTATTGGGATTGGCTTATTTCACTTAGCATGAGAGTCTCCAGTTCCATTCATTTACCTGCAAATGACATAATATCATTTTTCTTTATGGCCAAGTAATATTCTATTGTGTCTATGTATCATATTATCTTTATCCATTCATCTGTTGAAGAGCATCTAGTTTGGTTCCAGAGCTTAGCCATTGTTAATTGAGCTGCTATAAACATTGATGTGGCCATGTCACTATAATATGCTGATTTTAAGTCCTTTGGGTTTATGCTGAGGAGTGGGATAACTGGGTCAAATCGTGGTTCCATTCCAGGTTTTCTAAGGAATCTCCATACTGCTTTCCAGAGTTGTTGCACCAATTTTCAGTCCTATAGGCAATGTATGAGTGCACCTTTTCCTCCATATCTTCACCAACATTTATTGTTACTTACATTCTTTATAATTGCCATTGTGACTGGAGTGAGATGGAATCTCTGTGTTTTGTTTTAATTTGCATTTCTCTAACTGTTAGAGATGTTGAACATTTTTTCATATATATATATTATATATATATTTTTTGGGGGGGAGTACTGGGGACTGAACTCAGGGGCACTCGATCACTGAGCCACATCCCCAGCACTGTTTTGTATTTTATTTAGAGACAGGGTCTCACTGAGTTGCTTAGTGCCTTGCTTTTGCTGAACTCATATATTTTTTTGACCATTTGTATTTCTTGTTCTGTGAAGTGTCTGCTCAGTTCCTTTGCCCATTTATTGATTGTGTTATTTATTTTTTTGGTGTTAAGACTTTTTAGTTCTTTATATATCCTGGAGATAATGCTCTATTTGAGGTGCAGGTGGCACAGATTTTCTCCCATTCTGTTGGCTCTCTGTTCATGTTCTGGATTATTTCCTTTGCTGTGAAGATTTTTATTTTGATATCATACAATTTATTGATTCTTGATTTTACTTTTTGTTCTTTAGGGGTCTTGTTGAGGAATTTGGCTCCTAAGCCAAAATGATGGAGAGTTGGGCTTACTTGTTCTTCTAGTAGGCACTGGTCTCATGCCTAGATCCCCTTTGTAACTCAAATTCTTGTGAACATTGAATGAGTTAATGTGAATGTGGAGTAATGCCTGGAACAAATAAGATAATATATAAGTTGTTCTATTGAGATTATAAAGATATTCATCATTATTTATTATGATTGAGAGGAGAATCATCTTTTTGTTTTTGATGATGGCATAGACTCACAGGACTTTAGAGTTCCATGGTATCTTAAATGGTTGGTAGTCCAACCTCTTCACTGATGCTTGAATCCCAATAATAGCTAAGTTAGGAAGTAGAGCAAACTTGACAATCTGAGTGGATCTCACTACTGGTTAACTAGAAAACCTTGCTTCAGGAATCTAAAGCACCATGTGTCCAAAGGCTGATAATATGTTTTATATAGACCACGAAGTATGTATTGTTTATTGTACAATAAGATTTGTCAAGATTGTAGAACAATTTGCTCAAATATAGATCATTTGGTGGAACATGTGTCCTGGTGGTTAGTGAATATGAGTAATTCATCTATCCCCCAAGTCTTTGGAGAAAGTGAACTTGAACATGGAAATTCTATAAAAGTTCTAGGGAACAAGGCAGAAATATTCCCAACCCTTACTGTGTCTCTCTGACAGTGGAAAGATGTACTGGTTTTTAAGTGTAGGTTAGCTCCATATAATTGATAATTCTGCTTATTTTCCCAGAAGATGGAACATTTCTTTCCATTTCTATATTTCCAGTTCATGCACTCTGCATCCAGTGTCTTCTTGATTTCATGGAATTTTTTTTAAAAAACCCCAGATATCACAGCAGTAATTCTCAAACCTCACAACATTTTCTAAGAATAACTTGAGGAGGATTGAGCCCAGTGGTACAATACTTAATCAAAATTGGAATGAGGAACAAGGTTATTTTCAAATTAAAAATAAACCTTACTCCAATCTACAATATAACTTTACCAGCAGAATGATAATTCTGTTATCAAGGAAAATTTTGACTCCAACGTTTTGAAAATTATATAACATGAAATCCCATTTCAAAGTCAGATGCAGTGGCACACACCTGTAGTCCTAGCCATTTGGGAGGCCAAGGAAGGAAAATTTCAAGTTATAGGGCAGACTGGGCAGCTTAGCAAGATCTTGTCTCAAAATAAAATAAAAAGGGCTGGCATGTAGCTTAGTGGTAGAGCACCCCTGGGTTTAATCCCTAGTACCATGCATGCATGCACATATGCACACAAAAGAAAAAAATCCAAACCAATAATGAGGTAGGAGTACTAAGATTTTAGAAGATAACTTCATCTTCACTTCTAGATACTCCTTTTGAGGGTTAAATACAATGTCCCCTCCTTTTTTTTTTCCTATACAGAAGCATTCAAATTAACAGTAGTATACATTTCCATCATGACCCGTGGACCTGGAAAGTTTTAAAGCTGTTCTCTGCCAACTTCAGCTAAATCCCACATAGACTCAAAGAAGCTGATCTGGTTGAGACTGGTCCTGAATTTTTTACAGGTGGGTATGTAAGGGTTCCGTGAGTAAGGGCTCATACCTCAGTGAACTAGTCAGACCTTCAGAAAGACAGAATGGGCACCCTAATCTGGGTTTCATGTACAACTCTAGATCTGCTCCCTTCCACCCTTAAGCTCTCTCCTTCTGGGTCATAGCAACTTCCTCTATGTGGGCATTACTTTTAATTCACTTTCCCCTCTCCCTTCCACACTGAAAGCATCAGCTACACTGGTACCCTTCATAGTCACAACATACCTCAGATCCTCTAGATCTCTCCTTCCTGTTACCACTAGTCAAAGACATCTGGGTCTCTCCATCCTCTATTGCAAGTGATTTCTGACTGGTAATCCTGCTTCCACTCTTGGGTTCTTATAATCCTGTCTCCATACGAGCAGACAGAGTGAGCTTAAGGCCTTCCCAAAGCTGTTCTTCTCGTTTACAATCCCCATGCATAATCTGGCTCACCAAGCCCTACATATTGTAACTGTGTGGCTCTCAGATCTGCCTCCTCCACCTTTCCCTTCCTTTCTTCACCCCTGAAAAAGGACTTTCTTTGAACTCTTCAGACATGTCCAGATGTGTCCCCTGTCAGGGTTTAGCTACCAAGCTTGTCATGTCTCTCTGGAACACTCTCCACAGATCTTCATATAGATACATTTGGTTTTAGATTTCCATAGATTGGGTACCTCGTCTCAGTAAAACAGCCTCCTTGGTAGCTCATATTTAGTGAGCCAAGTCCTTGCTTGTCTTATTGATCTCTGCCTTCTCCGTGCCATTTGTTGAATGGATGAGAGGACATTACTATGTCTGTTCTCCCCTCTCAGCATCATGCTTGCTTGTTATCTTCTGAAAAGACAGGATTAGTGGCAAGAAAAATTGGCTTTGAAGCCAGATAGCTCGCTGGGTAACTGATTCCTCCTCTGTAAAATAGATAGGGTCAATAGTAGTATCCACAGCGTGGAATTATTGAGATGATTATGAATATGAAAATTTCAACCACAATAAAGCACACAGAACACTGCTGGCCACGCATGGGTGTCAGCTGTTCTCAATGTAGCATTATCTTTCTTGATTCTATATTTCTTATTTCTATGTAGCTTCATTATAAATAACAAAACATTGTATGCTTTCATTGAATATAGATACGGTATATAGAGTTAACTATTTTTATTTTTCTACTATTTTGTTGAGCAGTGAATAAAGTGTTACATTAACGAAATGGCAGCTACTGTTTCTTACCTGGCTTTATCCAGCCCAGCAGGGTACCTTTGAAGTAAACAGCCCCGTACCATATGCTGTTACCACGATCTTCCTGAAGGTGGCAGCAGAGACTCAAGGTTTGGAAAACGCTCTGTATTCTTGTGGACAGCTAGGCTATGTATGCAAGTTGTACTAGGGACCTCTTTTTGTATCTTAAAATTCCTTTCATGATTGTTAGTGCTGAGAAGATGCGGGTCATGATAATGTCGGGAAGCTGATTAAATGCAAATGATATCTGAGAAGCGGTAGCCTGCTATTATTCATTAAAACCTCAGGCAAAATGAGAGCAGTCATGCATTAATAAAGATGCAGGGAAGTGGAACTGGTGGTGAGGTGAGATGGAGGGCAGGTAGCAAGAAGAAAAGGGTTTGGGTGGGAACGGGCATTGGCCCCAGAACTCCTTGATCTGTGGGAGTGCGCAGCCGGTGGAGGCCAGAGCTGAGTTCCCTGTGGAGGGGTCAGGGCAGGATCCCTTTTTGTCGCTGTTGAAAGCAGGGAATTCCCAGAGTAACCTCAGACATGATTTAAATAACAAGCAGATTACATAATGAAGATGGTTAAAAATCTGATTCTTTGTGTGTACCAGAGACCTGGGAAGTAATAAAATGAAAGAAAGGAGAGGAGAAACATCGTTAAAGGTTAGAAGTTACTTTCTTCAACTAAATGTGAAATAGTTCATACTGACCACCAGATGGCAGCATTGCACCACAAAATGTTGGGAAAGTTTCACCTTGTAAAGGTTCAGATTTAAAATTACTGCTGCTTTCCATTTGCAGCAGTAATTGAATTATACATATAAGGAGCAATTATTCTTTATCTGAACTTTTTTCAATAATGACGAATACATTTTTGTCAATAATGGCTGCTTTAGTTATTCTTTGGTTATTGTTTTGCAAAGAGGGGTGACCCAAAGTTGAATTGTCCCTTACTCTGCCCATTACGATTAGAAATCATCAGTGTGATGAGGGGGATAACTATCCAACACCTGAGTATTTTTTACAGCCAGAATCAATCAACTACTGCAAGACTGAAAGACAAAATGAATGAAGTCTAAATTCATACAAACAAGAGATCTTGTCTAATTAAGAAATTCATTCCACCTATGCTACTAAGAAGACAAAGTCTAAAGTAGAAGACAGTGAAAGTGAGTGGTCCCAGTCATTAGGGGCATCTGTCTTTTCCTGCAATGCCTGTATCATATGAATAGTGTCTTAAAGCTACAACATCACTGGGGCTACTGAGGGTTCTGAAGCCATCAAAGAAACAAATTAATAGGTAGATAAGGCCAAAACCTGCCATCAGAGCACTAGAGAGGTAATCCATGTTGAGGAAAGCAGAAAGGCATGGCTTTGCTATTATGAACATTATCAGTGGCTCATTAACAAACGTTTTCATCTGCGGTGTCCATAGAAGAGCAGACCCTGGGTCATCCTCCTGTCCTGACTACTCAACTAGAGACAAGCACCTCGTGCCCCATGGTATTTCACTCTTTGGCTTCTCTGTCCCACTCTAGTCAAGGATTTTTGCACCCATTTCTCCATTTATTGTGTCTTCTTAACACATAGATCAACAGCCTCCATTTATTATGATTCCTTCCATGTGTGACACTGGTGGTAGGTATATTATGTATGTTATTTTATTTGATGAAACACCTTTGAAACCACATATATGCATTTGCCAAGAGCAATTTTAGACAGAAATGATTATAAAATGTGCAAACCCTTTAAATACAAATTTTATAAAAATGAATAATGTTTTTAGAAAAACTCAGATATTGGAAGTAAAAAAGGATAAACTGTGAATCAGTTTAAAAATGTTTTTTTTTGTTGTTGTTTTTGTTGTTTCTTTGATGGCTTCAGAACCCTCAGTAGCCCCAGTGATGTTGTAGCTTTAACTCACTATTCATATGATACAGGCATTGCAGGAAAAGACAGATGCCCCTAATGACTGGGACCACTCACTTTCACTGTCTTCTACTTTAGACTTTGTCTTCTTAGTAGCATAGGTGGAATGAATTTCTTAATTAGACAAGATCTCTTGTTTGCATGAATTTAGACTTTATTCTTTGAGCTTTCCTTTCCTTTCTTTCTCTGTCCCTCTCTCTTCCCTCCCTCCTTTCTTTCTTCCTTCCTCCCTCTCCTCTCTCCTGGTATCCTAATGTCTTATTATTTATTATCTTCTCTTACGTTTAGGTACAAACATTAGAAGCAGGTGCTTGATCTTATTTCCTGTTGTGGCTGAACTATGTTCTCTCCATCCTGGGCCAGTGCCTATGTTGAATCCTAACCCCAGAACCTCAGAATGTAACTATATTTGGAGTTAGGGTTTGTAGAGAGGCACAGTGATGCACCTCCTTAGATTCTTTTGTTCTCTGGAGCATGACACTTCAGGAATGTGCATGCCATCCTCAAGCAAGGACCGTTCCACTGTCTGAATTGCTCCAATTTTAGTGTCTGCCTGCTGCAGCAAGCACTGTAGATTCTTTAACCCACCAGTTTACCAAGATTTTATTAAAAATGGGCTTTCTTGGCCTTTGGATCCTGCCCCTGTTGTCACACCCCACCCCTGCAGGATGCCTGATCATACTGACAGCATTTGTGTGAACGTATGTTCAATCACAGCATTTCTGGAACTTGGTAAGTTCCATTGCACTGTGATATAGCACACTGATTCACATTAATATTGAACATCATTCTGAGTACCTAAAAAATTATCGGGAAATGCAGTAAACCTGAAAATAATGGTATGTGTGGAGAAGAAAGAAGACTGTGACCGAAGAGAGTATTTTAGTCTAAACCATTCTCTTACTGTTGTGCTAGTTAAAGATTCCTGCTTCAATAGATCACACGTGTCTGTAGAGATCATAAACATCACCACGTGTGGTGAAAACCTTGAAATGCTGCAGATGGCAGTGTGACACTGCACATGACTGGTAAGAGCTGCGCTATTGCCTCATTATCCTACTTTCTTTTTTCCTTAGTGGGTAAGTTACTGGAACCTTATAAAAATGATTATTTATGGTGAAAACTTGGAAAAGTAATTATGCCTGATCTTTCAAGTTCACTCCCATGGCTTGTGCTACAAAGTTCTGGGCAGCAGGCGACCCTTAAAAAGCCTCTAGCTGATGCATTGTTATCTTAGCTACCAGCTCCTGCAGAATCCCAGGGTCACAATCACACATATTTTGAAATCAAACTCAGAGATGTTCCCAACCTTCTTTCAAGTTCCTAAAGATACATTTACCAAATGTTAATAAAGAAAAAAATCATTCTCAGAACTTATGGAAAACAAGCAGAGATTAAGAGTTGCCTTCCAGAGTGAGGTATAGATGCTATTCTGTAAGGGATATAGAGAGATGGTTCAAAAGAGCTGCTTCAGGAAACTGGAATAATTAGTATTTTTGGTAAAATGTAACTCTAAACTATGGTCAGTAAACTGTTTCTGCACAGTAAATATTTTCAGTTTTATGGGTCCCACTCTCTGTCATAGCTGGTCAACTCTAATATGACCTGAAGGGCAGCCCTAGACAACACACACACACACACACACACACACACACACACACACACACAGTGTGGCCATGTTCCAATAAAACTTTATTTACAAAAAAAACCCAGGTGGTACATTTGGTCATGTGCTGTAATTTGCTGACATCTGTTCCAAACCTGGGCTGTTTTTCCGTCTATAGAAGACTGTCTCTGCATTTGATTTGAGTGCCAAGACTGACACTTTTCTTCTTTTCTTCTTTTTTCACAGATCCTGCTACTTTCCACATATGTTCCAAACATGATGCTCTGTCATTTTTTAAAAAAATTATTTGAGTTAAAATGTTAGGTTGGGCTGAAATGAGAAACTGACTTCTGAAGGTGATATGGAGGTAGGTTTCATCCTAATGTTGGCTTGAGGGCATCACATTTTGTCTTATTTCCTCTCATTGGGCCCAGTTGGTTTGGGTTCTGCCTTAGGAATAAGAGTTTACACTTGACGTTGAGTTTGGCTTGGAACTGGCTGGCAGGTGTGCACATGATGGGGCAGATGCTCTTCAGGCATCTTGGGGCTGGAGCATGTATATGTAAACCCAACCAGCCAGCTGAGGAAGTAAATGCTACTTGTGAATATATTAGAAGTCAAGCACATATGTATTTATAAACAATCTCCTGTGTCTAACAGTGCATTAAATAGTTCTCAAAAAGATGGTGTATTTAGTAATATATTTATCAATAGTCAGTTCCCACAGGAGGTAACTCTGAATACGGTTCACTCATGGTATTTGCCAATGTCTAATCTCCACCTGGAGATGGTCCAGGTGTAGATAATAATGATGAGTAAGTAAATTTACCTATGAAGATAAGAATAAATTAAATCCTGAGGTCTGTCTCAAGGTATAGCCGAGGCCTTGGTGGACTATTTTGTTTCTTGAAAGGATTTCTTTGAGGCACATTGATATGGTAGGCTCTTTCCTACCTCTTCAGAGTGGAGCCGACTCCAGAAAAATAACATAATTCATTTACAGGAATTCCCCCTGATAAACTTCTACTGGGGCAGGTAGAGATGGAAAGTTGCTGCTGATGGCTTTTTTCTCACTTGAATTCTAAGCTCATACTAACATTGTAGCTGTAAAACACTATAGCATGAGGCTGAGGCTGGTTAAGCATATCTTTTCTCTTTCATGAAAAATCCCTTCAAACTGGAGGATACATTTTAAAAGGATTAATTTATGAATAATCTGTTATTTATATGTGAAATATAGTACTCAGTTGACTAAAATATAGGCAAAATTTGTGGCTGGCCCTCAGGGTTTGAACAAGGGTCATTTGAATTCTTGCTGTATGTCTGCTCTCATAGGGAAATAAAGACATTCCAAGGGTTTATCTGTACAATAAAGGACTTTGTCTATTTTCATCTTTCATGCCAGTTTGGGAATCTGATTGCGTGATCTGGATTGTAGAAATAGACAAAAGTAAATAGAGAAACCTGCTTTACAGAACAGCCTTGGAAAGTGTGGTTGCTAAGGTATAGATAGGCTTTGTACGGGGAATTTCCATTATAAATATATATAAAGGACCAGAAAAGTGATTTTACATGGAAAACATACACTAGGTACTTGGAAAATGTGCTGTCTATAGATGGACTGTGTAAAACGCATGTCAGGGGAACTCTCCATGGAGAGAGTTAAGAATTTGCTCAAAGTGCTGGGATGAAAAGCACTGGGAGTGTTTTAATTATTGGTTGAAACTTGATGGAAAAAGGAAAAAAAAAATCCTTCAGGTGTTACAAAGTGGGCCTTTTTTCTCATGCTTCATAGAGGTCTTTTGGGAAACATTTCCCATTTCTACCCATGTTTGGAAAACCTTGGGTGTGTGTTTTCACTGCATACCTAAACTTTCCAGAGGCCCAGAATTGTGCTATTCAATATGGTGGCTACTGGTATCACTGTTGCACACTTAACATGTACTTACAATCACTTGAAAAACTGAATTGTTAATTTTACTGAATTTTAGTTGACTTAAATTTGGAATAACCACCTGTGGCTAGCAATTACCAGTATGGAGATCATTTTCATCATCACAGAAATTTCTGCTTAAACGGTATCCTGCACTCAAAATCAGTAAGTTTTGCTCACAGAGTTGTTTTTAATAGTGAAGGTTCAGTTTTATCCAAACTGAAATCAAAGTTTTAGAAAGAATGCTATGGAGAAGACAGTTTCCATTTTATGCAGATCATGTTAAGGGTTGCTCAGAACTTTTTCCCATCAGTTCTGAGTAATTCTATTTTTATCCACAATATTTTATATTTAGTTCCTTCTAATGGGATTAAATAAAAACATACTGTTATCAGGAAACACTTTAATTTGTTGTGCTTAAAGTGTTCTCACTAATCCTTTGTGTGATAACCAAGTAGAGAATTCCATTTTCTCAGTGGGAAAATTAAAAAAAGAGAAAGACCTGTGTTCTTTCTTTTGCCAAACAGGAAGATGCTGTTGTTTAGCAAGAACAAATTAAGAGGGAGAAAACTTTTTAGGTCATCAAGTGACTTTTGAAATATACACATACAATATATAAACTTGCAGATCTCAGTAATTTTCTGAAAGGATATCTGTGAATAGCTAATTTAGTTTTGTTTCAATTTCCCTCTAAGTACACATGAAGGAAAATGAGAACTTCATATATTTTTATCATGATTTATGACCCAATGTAGATATTTTTCAAGGTGTCTCTAATGATCTCAAAATGTCATAGAATTATCAGGAAAACTAACTGAAAGCAAAATGCTCTAAAATTACAAGGAAATGAGCTCCTGAGGACAGCAATCTGATCTTTCGGCCCCACAAGTGTCCCCAAGAATGCTGCAGTGGGCCTTTATTGAATAAATGCATTGGATTGGGAGCGTCCATTTATTGTTATGGGGTAAAAAATGTTACACTGCAAAAAAAAAAAAAAACAAAAAAAAAAAACACTGGGGACTAGGACTATCTCACCTTAATTTCCCTGGAACCCAGGCACTATGGTTTGGGGATCCAAGGAGCTGGGCAGAGACTTGCATAAGTGGCCCCCAAGGGACCTAGGCTCCTGGCCTTTTCATGGGTCTATGTCCTATATTAGAGAAAAGTTCCCAAAAGGCAGACTCATGTGTCAAGAGCCAGGCAGATATAACTGTCCCCGATGGTATTCACACTTTAAAGACACTTGACTTTATCACTGATGGAGAGCAGAGGTGACAGCGAGAGAGGAACCCTCCTACACCCTCATCCACATCCAGCACCTTTCCTTCCCCTTTATCTTGTCTCATCCTTACACTGTCAGAAAAATATATCAGCAACATCACACCCTGCTCAAAATCTTGCCAACACCTTCTCCAAATCATAGCCATCAACATATTTAATAGACTTCAGCTGTCTTTTTGGGAGATCTGGCAACAAACTTAACTGAAAAAAAAAAGTCAGATTTTTAAAAAAGAAAATCGCTGCTTTATTGCTTAAATGTGGAAATAATACAGACCACCAGCTAAGCTAATGGCTTTTCAAAAAAGAAAGTTGAACGTGTCTAGTGTTACTTCAACAGCATATACATAAATCGAAGGTGACAAAAGTGGGGGGCACATATGCAGGCAAATCATTGCTATTCTGAGTTCTCCATTGCAACATTGACCTGAATGGTGAATGAAGAGCCTAAGAAACAGTTCTGGAGCCCTTCAATACTGTCATCCACAAACAAACTAAAACCCTGGGCACCTCACTTCCCTGTGTCTCCCCCCAACCTGCCCTGTACTTTGTTTCTTGTTGAAAATGATTCTTTCATGAGTGGTTGTCCTTACAATTCTTGGGTTCTCTGTATTACTGGCTTATCCCCATCAGCAATGGAAACCTCTGTGAGTTCTGGTAGACCTGGCTTGTGAAATTATACAGAACTTGGTAAATTTGGCCTATTTAGTCAAGAAACAAGAGCAACAAAGTGATAAATGTAGAGAAGACCATGGATCCCAACACTGATTACAAATATTCCAAAAAAAAAAAAAAAAATAGATGTGCTTCCATAAGCTCTTATGCTATTCTTGGAGCACATTTCCAAAGCAGCCCATCAATCACACAGCAGCTCATCTTTTTTACCATTTTATGAAATGGTAAAATTAAGCTCTGAAAAACTATTTAAATACAAGCTGCCATGATTTCTTTATCTTAACTTTTAAAAATTGGTTCTTTTTGCTTATACCTGACAGTAGAGTCCATTTTGATAAAATTATGAATGCATGGAATATATCTTATTCTAATTAGGGCTCCAGTCTTGTGGATGTACATGATGGTGGGATTCATTCTGGTGTATTCATATTTATACATAGGAAAGATATGTCATATGCTTTCCACTGTCTTTCCTATTCCTATTCCCCCTCCCTTCTCTTCATTCTCCTTTGTCTAAACCTCTGAACTTATCTTCTTCCCCGTTCTGCTTATTGTGGGTTAGCTTCCTCATATCAGAGAGAACATTTGTCCTTTGATTTTTTTTAGGGACTGGCTTATTTCACTTAGCATGATAGTCTCCAGGTCTGTCCGTTTACTGGCAAATGACATAACATCATTCTTATTTATGGTTGAGTAATACTCCAATGTGTATATATACCATAATTTCTTTATCCATTCATCTGTTGAAGGGCCCCTAGGTTGGCTCCATGGCTTAGCTATTGTGAATTAAGCTGCTATAAACGTTGATGTGGTTGTGTCACTGTAGTATTCTGATTTTAAGTCATATTCTGAGGAGTGGGATAACTGGGTCAAATGGTGGTTCCATTCCTAGTTTTTTGGGGGATGTCTCCATTCCACTTTCCAGATTGGTTGCACTAATTTGCAGTCCCACCAACAATGTATAAGTGTATCTTTTTCCTCACATCCTCACTAACATTTATTGTTACTTGTATTCTTGATAATTGCCATTTTGGTTGGAGTGAGATGGAATCTCAGTATAGTTTTAATTTGCATTTCTCTAATTGCTAGAGATATTAAACATTTTTTTAATATATGTGTTGACCATTCGTATTTCTTTTGAGAAGTGTCTGTTCAGTTCCTTTGGCAGGTTGTGATTTCAGCACCACAATGACTTGAAACAAGACTTCAAAAATGGTAGATTTTTGAAGTCTTGTTTTCTCTGGACCTGCCCCCAAAGCTTCAAAAACATTTAATAATATTTAGGTACAAATACACTGAGGACAGAAAATCATTTGCACCTTCCCTATCCATTTTGTATTAACTGAGACTGATCTTGTCCCTTTTTATTTCTGAGTTTATGAGGAGGCTTTTTTCCCCTCTTTAAACCAGATCTCAAGTTTTATATATGGAAGAGAGGTGGAAACTATTTAGACTTAGAAAGATAAGATTTTAACCCCATGAATATTGAAACAGCAGTAAGTGAAAAAGTATCTATGAATTTTGAGGGTTCCATTGGGATGGTTGTGGCTTTTATTTCAGTTTAATAATCGGTCTTTAAGATATGGAAGTGGTCCAGGTGGGTTGGACCTAATCTCACGAGCACTCTCAGTCTAGAGGGCTTGGAAATCAGAGATGGAGGCTTCTACAGACCTGAAGGAGTTGGCATGCCCTGGCTGGCTTGGACACAGAGGGAGCTTTGTGATAAGAAGCATAGGTGGCCTCTAATGGCTGAGAGTGTCCTCTGGTTAAAAGCCACCAAGGAATTGGGGGGCTTCAGTCCTAAATCCACAAGGAACTGAATTCTGCCAACACCAAGAATAAGATGGCAAACAGATTTTCCCCCTGTAGAGCCTTCAGATGGGAACTGACACCTTGATTTCAACCTTGAGATACCCATTGCAGAGAACTCAGTCATCTTGGGGTAGACCTCTAATTTACAGAACAGAGAGCTAATAAATGAAGTGTTGTGTTAAGGTGCAAAGTTTACAATAGCTATTTTGCCACAATGGAAGAGTTACACAGCCTTTGAAGACCCTGTGCCCTTCTATTTTCTCTCCTCAGCCATGCTGTTGAGGCTGTGCACAGAGCAGCCTCCTGGAGAATGAGAGACCATGTGGAGCAGAGCTGAAGTGCCCCTGCTGATGGCTGACCAGCTTCCAGAAGCAAGGCCATCTCAGCAGCCCACAACTAGCCTCAGATGACTGGGGAGACCAGTCAATAGTAGAACCATTCAACCATCTTGGTCTAAGTTACTGACCTGCAGAATCATGGGTTATTTAGGCCACTGTGTTTCAGGATGGTTTGTTGCAGCAATAATATCTTGCTGTTACACAAGTAGGCACCACACTTCTGTGGTCTTCATTCAATGCTGAGCACATACATAGTCACCTGTAGAAAAGATGGAACTGACCATTTTTAGGATGTGAAGGTGTGGTGGTAAATACCTGTGATCCCAGAGTCTCCAGAGGCTAAGCAGGAAGATCACAAGTTCTAAGCCAGCCTCAGCAACTTAGGAAGGCTCTAAGCAACTTAGTGAGATCCTGTCTCAAAATATAAAATAAAAAGGGATGAGGATGTGGCTTAGTGGTTAAGCACCACTAAAAAAATAACAAAAAAAAAATAATAAAAAAATGAAAATGAAGCTTTCAATTGCTTAGTGATGAGACCTCACTTTAATGAAATATTTAGGCAGATACTATAGTAGTTCCTCCTTTTCCATAGTTTTGCTTTCTGTGGTTTTAGTTACTCACTGGCAACTTTAGTCTGAAAATATCACATGGAAAATTCCAGAAATAAACAATGTATAACTTTTAAATCATGCAGCATTCTGAGTAGCATGATGAAATCTCATGCTGTCCTGCTCTGACCTACCTGATATATGAATCATCCCGTTGTCCAGCATATACACAATGTATATACTGCCCTCACAATTGTTACTTTATAACTGTTTTTTTTCATTAGATTGATTGTTGTGGCATCTCAGTGCTTGTGCTCAAATAACCCTTATTTTACTTAATAAGAGTTTCAAAACATAAGGTAGTGATGCCAGCGTTTTATATATGCCAATGAGAAGCTGTAAAGTTCTTCCTTTAAGTGAAAAGGTGAAAGTTCTTGACAATAAGGAAAGAAAAATAATCATATCTTGTGGTTGCTAAAATCTATGGTAAGTTATTGCTGTTAATCTCTTACTGTGCCTAGATTATGTTAAAATTTATCATAGGCATGTGTACTTAAAACAACCTAGTATCTCTAGGGTTGGGTACTGCTTGTGATTTCAGGTACTCACTGGAGGTCTTGGCAGATGTCCCCCAGGGGTAAGGAAGGACTAGTGTCCCATACAACGGATCGAAGCTGTGCATGGTTTTAATCAGGATTATTGAAATTCCTCATTGTCCTTCAATGCAAGCAGCAACATAATCATATTTTTTTTTTTTATGACCAGAACTCAGGGTAAATTAGTCTAACGATGTATTTTCACCACTGTCAATATGACTGCAAATTATAAATATGTGAAAAATAAGCTTTCTTGCCAAACTTCCGCTTATGGCCCAAAGCAGATACGTGGCAGATAACTGATGTAAAAAAATGAAGATGAAAGCACTTCAGTCATGTTCTTGTGTTGTCATGGTTTAAATATGTATCTATAAATATGTGCAATGTGTCTCCACATGCATGTGCGGCCATCCTACGTGAACTTGGGCAGCTGTTTTAGAAACTCCCTCTCTTCTTCGACAGGCTACAGCCTATTTTGGGTTCCAAAGATGAACCGACAAATCTGTGAAGCCCCAAGTGTGAGTGCCTCGATTTCATTTTGAATGCTTTGTGTGGATGTGAGAGATCTTGAATTTGGAAACTTCAATTTCTAGAGTATTTCAGTGATAGGAAGATTGTAACAGTATTGTTAAAATCCTCATCAAAAAGCTACGATGGAGGGGCTTCACTCCATCTCCAAATAAACCAGAAAAAGATAGGACAGACATGGGAATGGAAGTAGCTGTGGATGGAGGGGAAACTAGTATAGAGGAGAAAATAAATCAGCAATAGGCTGCCATCGCCAGGAGACTGTTGGGGAGAAGTTGCTGGGGGCAGGATGAACAGTGTAGCTTCCAAAGAATAGCAAGCAGGTTACCAAAAGTGACAGGGAAAAATCTCCTGTGTAAGAAAATGGGGGTGGGGCTGTGGGTAGGAGAATTGATTCAAAACACTACTGACCCATGGGGACAGGAGGACAGAAGTAAAATGAGGATGAAGGACATGAACATTCAAGTCCAGCTACAGAGTAGCCTGGGGAGGCTACGTTGGTTTCACTTACCCCAGGACCTACAAGTTTGCCCCGAAAAAGGTAATTATTGGATGTCTGGTATGCTCGGTAGGATTTTCAGCTGGGGACTGTTGCAGGTGCATCGCTGAGAAGGAGTGTTCTCTAAGAGGAGTTCTGCTACGCTAAGGTCCACAGAAGTCTACACAACTGTGTGGACACCGTTGCTGCTCACTGGTATTGTTTACATTAGGGGGAGCAATGGGCAGAGGACAGACTGATGGCCAATTAAGTTTCAATATTGTATGGCCCTTATTCTAGAAAGACCTGGGCATTACCAACAAGCAAAATTTGATCTGGAGATAAGTTTCTGTGGGACTTTCAGAAGAAGGAAATAATGGTCAGGTTAGAGATTCAGCAGAGTTTTCTTATTCTGGTTGAAACTTTTCCTCTAACCAGTGGAGAATCTCAGAGGATTTGGGTATATATGTCCTGTATGATGGGGACTCATTGTATCAGTCTCTCTCAGAAATATTTTTCACACATGCACCTTTAACATGACCAGTGGGCCCCTGTTCAGTCCCTTTCCATACCCTATGCCTCAGGCCCACAGTTTTCTTTTGTTCTGTGCAAGGGAAGAGCTTAGTAAATTGAGTCTCAGAGAGGGGATGGTCAGGTGTGTTCATGACCCACAGCCTTCATGAATGCCTCCATGCATGCAGCTCCTCCTTGGAGATGCCTCATGACCCGGGCATCCCTTTATAACAGCACCTGGTGCACTGTCCCTGGAGTTCACTTGTTTGTCCCCCATGCAAAGCCTGCACTCCTGGCTCACAAGTTCGCTGTTTTACGCATCTCTAAACCTCAGTACATATAATAGAGCCTGGCACACAACAGACACCCAAATGCCACTGAGCAAATGACACTAAATTGAGAATACACATGAGTATACTTCGGTTAAGACAATTTTTTTCTTGTTTCCTTAAAAAAAAAGACATGGAATATTGAAGATATGAAGGCCCCAGGTATTATATTTCTGTACCGCATGTGGGGCTAGAAAGAGCCATTATAGTCCCTATACTTCCCAGGGAACAGGAAGCTGAGTGGCACCTTCTTTGATTCAGTTTATCTCCAAGAATGGAAGGAGAGACCATGTCGTTGATAAAGCAAGTATCTTGTCTCAAGTTCACAGCAATGCATTTCCTTCCTGTTGTGTTTTTAAGACTCTCACCCTGGACAGACCTCCTTTCAATGTGACAGGCTCTATGTGGGCTATGAGGTGTTGGCGTGTCTCTAGGGAGCATGTTGGGTGTGCAATTCTGAGGTGTCTGCAGCTTCTGCAGGTGGCTGGCAGTTGGCTCCAGTAACTGCTGGCTTCTAAGCCAGCAGTGTATTTTATTTTCTGGCAGAGTCATTATTTCAGCACTGTCATAAAACTTCAGATTTAGGAGACATTTAAGGACACAGAAGGGACAATGGAGCATCATTCCTGAAATGAGATCTTTTCATTGGCAAGTGTAAATGTCTTCATCACAAGCAGATTCTGAATATGGGAAAGTATAATTATAATACAGAATATGGCACTTTTCCAAGAATTGGATATTTATAGGTCTGGCTCTGTCATATTGTATGTGTATGACCTTGGGTTGCTCAGTCTCTTAAAGCTTCAGTTTCTTTCTGTGCAGATTAGACATAATAGTAGAAGCAGGGTAGTATGTTAGGGAGAGCTCATTCCTTACTCCTGATGTTTCTTGCAGTTTGGAAGGATTTCTTCCTCACTTCCTCCCCCCCCCCTTTTATGAGCCTAAGGCTTTCAACCCCTCAGTATCCCTCACTCATACAGGATTTATTTATCCAATCAGGGTATGAAGGAGCATATCTACTATACCCTGCCTCTACTGTTTCTCCTGGGGGCAAGCTTCTTATAGGGAAGAGGACATTTTTCTGCTGGCAGGGGGCAGGGTGGGGCCTGTGGCCCTCCACCAATGCTGCCTACTTGTCATGGTGGGCACCCATGGTGTTGGTCCCTTGTGTCGTCTCCTCCTCTTGAGCGTGGGCCAGGCTAGCGACTCTATTCTAACCAATAGAATATAGCAAAACTGAGGGGATTTTGCCTCTGAGCTGAGGTTACCAAAAGGCTGAGAAATGCTGTCTTGTGGGCCTCCCTTCCTCCTTCCTCTGGGAGTTCTTGGCAGAGCAGGAAGCATGCAACGATGAGCAGTTCAGTGGAGAGCCCACATAGTGGCCACTGATGTCCCCAAACAGTGGCCAGCAAGGAATGGAGGCCCTCAGTCCAATAGCCTGTGAGGAACTAACTCCTGCCCACAGCCACATGCATGAGCTCAGAAGCTGGTCTTCTCCCAGGTGTTCCTTGGGATGACCACAGCCCCATCTGACACCTTGATGGCGGCCTTGTGAGTAGTCCTGAGTCAGAGGACCCAGCTAAGTGCATCCTGACTCCTGATAAAGGTCAGGGATCAATAAATAAATTTATTGAGACAATAAATAAATGATGAGACAATACATGTGAGTCTGGCTGATTCTTATGTGCAGTTTTAGGAAACTCTTTGCCCTCAGATATATGTGTATTCTTTGGCCTGGCCTATTATACTGGTCATAAAGATGAGAGTTTGTTTCCCACTTGTGTTTTTATTTATGTCTTTTTTTTTTTTTTTTTTTTGGTACCAGGGACTGAACTCAGGGCCACTCAACCACTGAGTCACATTCCTAGCCCTTTTTGTGTTTTGTTTAGAGACAGGGTCTCACTGAGTTGTTCAGTGCCTCACCACTGCTGAGGCTGGCTTTGAACTTGTGATTCTCCTGTCTCAGCCTCCCAAATACTCTTTTTGTCTTATTTCCCAATTATTTATTGATTATAAAACCTGGTAAGGTAGAAGTATGGGAATGATCACTCACCAACCCCTGTACCATAAACCTCATCATGAAAGCTCTCCATAGATGTTAGTTTCCTTGAAGAACTGCTGTAGGGAGTCCACAGTCAGGTATTCAGGACCCAGCTTTACTCAAGACAACACTTTCTAGTCTCTCTACTGCCAGTAAACATACACATGTTCTTCCTAAATACTTCTGTAGGTCTCAACAAAGGTTTATGTGCATGGAAATCCCTTTAGCTTCAAATCCAATTCACAAGCTTTTCCAAGGCCATTGTCTTAGCTTTCTCATTTGCTCCTATCAAAAAATTCTCCAATTAAAATCTAGATCTTAGGGACAGAAATCTCAAGTTCATGTAAAGCCAGAACAGAGAAATTCGGGCTTATACAGCCACTGAAATTTGTGGTCACTTTGGAGGACAATGAATTTCTTGCCTGAGCAGAGTGCCATGACTGTTTTTCTGGGGAGAAACAGAGAGGGAAAGATAATATTCTTAGATGTTTAAGACTTTCCAGAAAACATCAACAAGGCGACAAGCATTTGGACATTCTTTGATTTTCCCTACTTATTCTTTCTCAGTTCAGTGAAATCAAATGACTTCACACTTAGTTCCAAAGCTTTGGCCATTCCTGAACATTTTTTAAACATGGTCCAGAAATGGACAGTGTATAAATAGCCTCTCACTGGGAGGCACAGCCTCCTGGGGGGTGTGAGTGGGCACTGCTTGACCCCTTCAGGAGGGAAACGAGGAGAGATCATGGTCTGCAGTTTGAGAAGGTTAAAATGTACTGTTTAAACTTCTTTCCTTGCAATCTATTTCAGATTCTGTTAAGAATAAAAAAAAAAGAATTTAGACCATAAAAATAGCATTTGGATTTTATAAAATACAACAGATCAATTCCTACTTGTGGTTTTGCCCTGGAGTCTGGCATGGAGAGCAGTTCTAACAGATATTTTTCAAAAATCATTAGGCTCACCAGAATTGAAGCTGGCCCATGACATTTGGATTGTATCCATTTTTTTTTTTCAAAAATAATACTTTTCTACCCCCAGTGGTCTCTGGCTCTTAATCCTGCTCTCTACATCATGAATTTAAGAAAAAAAAAAACAAGTATTTGCCCACTAAAGACATACTTAGAGTTCTTCTGTATTCACAGATTTCCGGGCAAACAAAATTATTTGAATAGGAAAGGGAGGCATAGTTGAGACATTTCTCACCCTTTAGAACTGCCCATGATTTTCAATAACTCTTGATTTCTGCCATCCCCTCAGTTTCCTTTGGGCCTGGCCTATCCTGGGGGTACATTCATTTTTGTATGTGTCATATTCTGGAGGATGACCAAAAGTCACAGATGATAATTAAAATGGGGATTTTTTAGAAAATATTTTAGACTTTTAATGTATGATGATTATAGAATACATCTACATAGTTCATTGTAAAGGTGCTTGTCCTTTCATTGGAGCACTGTATTAGTTTCTTATTGCTGCTGTAACAAATTACCACACACTTCATGTTAAAGAAAAAGCAAATTTATTATTGTGTTGTTCTGGAGGTCAGAAGTTTGAAATGGGTTTTGTTGGGCTAAAATGACAGTGTGTTTCTTCTGGGGGTCCTAGGGAAGAATCGTGGCATTATCCTTTCCAGCTTCTGGAGGCTGAACGTGTTCTGAGCTCATGGCCCTGGATCACTGCAGTCTCTGCTTCCATTACCATGTTTTCTCCTTGACTCCATATTTCCTGCCTCCTCTTTTCAGTTATAAGGACCCTTGCAATTACTTTAAACTCACTCCGATATTTCAGGAAAATCTCCTCATCTCAAGATTCCTAACTAGATTCTCTTTGCCATGTGAAGTAAAATGTACACAGGTTTTAGCAATGAGAAGGGTATTATGTTCCTTACCATAGACTTGTCAACCACTTGATTGTACATGGGCTAAGATGAGGCCAAAGACTGCAATCCTCATCATTATTATTACTATTGTTTAGAAAATCTACAAGGAATTTGATTGCTGGCTTCTTTGAATTCTTGGGTAAAACTTTGGTGGTTCAACTCTGAGACCATTTTGGAATGTCCTACAGTAGACAGAATCACCCTGAATTCAATAGAGAAACCATTAGTTTAGCAACTGACTGGTACAGACCACCTGAAACTACACATGCATTGGTATCATTAAATAACAGCAAGCTGTTTCAGATAATTATATGCTTTTATACACACACTGCAGATAAAATACAGGCATATTGATTATATATTTTAATTTTGTTTAGATTTGCATGAATCTAAACCAATCCCTGGAAAGTTTACATAAAAAAAGTGAGTAACACCCCATCTTTTCTTTTCTCAACATATCCATTTACAAACACCCTTACAATTCAGTTTTTCTTTTTGATTTTGCAAAAACTTGTTTTTCTTCTCTTTCTCTCTTATTTGTGACTTATCTTGCTATGGTGGAAAAAATCCTGTCGAACCAATGGACCCCTCTGAATACTAATATTGAGAAGGTAGATTGATCTGATGACTGGGGGGCACTTTTTTTTTTTTCAAGTTGGGTGATTTTTTAAAAATATATATTCTTAAAATTTTGTTTTTAATTCACCCATGTCACTTCAATGGGTTTTGGGGGTACAGTGTGATGTTTCAGTGTAATAGCTAAATCAGATCATTTCTAATTCTTGCTCTAAACAAAGTTTAGAGACTTACTCTGGATTATTCAAAATGATCTTTGCTGATAGAACACTATGCACATTTAAGATATAACTCTGAAAAACTTCAAAGAATTGAAGGGAATTATCAGAGCAAAATTTATTCTATTTCTGGTTACTTTAAAATTTTTTTGGAAGTGCCTTTTTGAAAAAATACTAATTATTAAAGCAGGGAACAACATAAATGCTGACCTCTGACTCATTCTAGCAATAAGTAATATTCATTCATGGACAGATGAGATAATTAGGAAAAAAAAACCAGTTCTGTCCATTTTATTGAAAAGGATTTCCATTAAAATTTACATTTTATGTTTATTTATTAACAGTATAATATATTTGTAATGTTTTGATTAATCATGTACTAAAGCGAGACGTTTTAAAACTGTCAGCAGAAAACTTAAAAAAACTTTTGAACCTATATAGCATAGGAAATTGATGATATGTCAGTTGATATCCTCTTTTCTCAGTGAACTATGATAGACTTTTCAAATAAAATTCAAATATAATACATTATTACATAAGAATAAAGTTATATGGGGAAAATGAAACTGAAAGAAGACTTCAAGGAGCATTAAAAACAAGATGAACATTGCATATGCATTTTTAAATGGACTGTGGTGAGTACTGAATTGCACTGGAAGCATTTAAAAGAGCGGAGTATCAGTTTTGTTCTAGACTTTCAATATTTATCATTCACTAGAAGTCACTTTTAGGAACCAATTAAACCTTTAGATGTTAACCTAACCATGTGTTAGGGGGTACCAAGGCTTTTGAAATTATTTTAGGAAAGATAGATGCGCAAAAAAGTGAAGACCAGATTATAGAAATTATCCATATGATTGAAAAGCAAGATTTGAAATGAGATTAATAACTGAGGTCTGGAGGTGGTGAGGAGCATTGCTTCAGAGACCAGCAGAGTGTGGGCTCCCCTCTGATGGTAACTGGAGTCCAAGGTTGGGTTATGCTAGAACTTGCAGTGTCTAATTAGGATTGACAGGACCTGTGTCCGCACTCTTGTCTGGAACCCCTGGGAAGCTGTTGCTGCGTGGATTGGAGCAGGAGAGCAGAGATAGCTGTGTGGGACACATGCTTGGAAGTTCCAACCATACTGGGTTTGAAGACCAGTTGCCCATAGTACTCCTTTTCGCTTCTCTCTCTTCCCTGTCTTGTCCCCACTTCCCTACTTGTGTTTCCTGGAGTCATTTCCCAAATAAACTAACTGCACCTGAGTTAAATCTCAGGCTCTGCCTTTGAGAGTACTGAAATCAAGATGAGTGTCCTCAATTACTTTCTTATACAGAATAAATTTAATTGCAGTTCAGTAGAGCATGTGCATATTGGGTGCACACTAGGTTTGCCCTAGGGCCAACCTATTGATTAATTGATCATCATGGAATTGTCTGATCATTAGCTGGTTCTTTCTATTGAGTATACATAAAGAGATTTGGGGAAAAAAACAACCTTGAAGAAATTTATGTTTAAAAGAAATGATACATGTAGAGAAGAAGTGGCTCTGTCAAATACCAGTAAGCAAATGCAGTGGTACAATAAACTCAAATATTTAGGGCAATTCTTTGGAATAACTGTAATATTTTTGTTAGATTTTTTTCGTTAGAATTTTTTCCTTCTCATTAAAATTTCTAATGTTTTCTTGTTATAACCAGGAACTGTAAAAGAGCTCAACTGTACTGTCTAGTTTTTTAAAAAGTTAACCTTTAATTATAAGAGCAAATGAGAATCATGTTCTAGTCTGGAGTTAACAGGAAATAAGCAAGATTTCCCCCTTAGCTTTCCTTAAGGTCCATGTAAATGCTAGTGATGCATTTATGCAAATGCCTAGTTGGGTTTCAAGGGCTGCCTTTATTATTTAACTGTGATGTTATAAAAAGTTTAATTTTTATATTACATTTTGCACCAGTGGTCCAAAGCTTATGAACAAGGCTCTAGATTTTTGAGATGTGTTGAAATCACAGGCTTCTGGCAGTGAGAATGTAAGTCTCGTCCAGTATTGAGCCTTGAGCTTTGAGCAGGGGGTTATGTTTATAGCCATCAGTGGAGAAAAGCAAAATAAGAGAGAAATAATAAACATGTTAATAACTTTCACAAGTTATTAACGAATAGAGCCAGAAGACTTGGAGGGGAGACTGTTTCTGGTTTCTCTTGGATGATTCCTGGACATATGTGACCTTGAGTAAGTGTCCTCATTTCTTCCATCTGAAAAGATGAAGGCAACCTTCGATACTCACGATCATTGCTGGAGCATTGGTATCAGTTGGTTTGTTGTTTGATGCTCAAAATTACTGAATAAGTTCTTCCTTCACCACCAAGTTGAAGCATTTTAATAAGAGATGTGGGCCAGAAAAAGAGACACAGCGTGGAAAGGCAGCCCTGGCTGCTTATATCCCAGGGTGGGCTGCAAGGAAGCTGAGTTATCATTTAATTTTTTCAAAATCAATTTTTTTGGAGGTTTACACTATATGCCAGGCGGTGTGCTAAACACTTTGCAAAGATGATCTCATTCCTTTGTTTCACTGGTCTGTTCTGAGAGGTAATGTGGCCAAGGTCTTAAACTAAAAGTTGAAGATCAGGGAGTTCAGCCCTGATCTCCAAGCAAATATATACCTCCCTTTCCATCCTTCCACTTCAGAAACAAGACCCCTGGAAGTTCTGCCATGTGCCAGGATCCACTTATTAAAGTGACAAGAACTTCAAAGCAGGTGTTCTGACTCCCAGGCAATGGCTTGGTTCCGTTTAGGCAACACAGCAGGACCCCATCTCAAAAACATGCAAAACAAAAGGAGGGCAAACCCCTTTCACTCTCCTGGAATTTACTGGGAGTAATCAGTGCAAGAACAAAGTCCACATTCTTAACCCAGAGAATTTTCAGATGATTTTTAGAACAAATGAGCAGTTTTATACAGTTTTATCCTGGGAAGTTTTGTTTTATAGATCCCCAATCCATTCATCTAATAACTTTCTGCCTCTTCTGTGAGGTTCCTATTCTGCTGACCAGCTCTTCTTTTATATAGAAATGCTTAGTTGATCTGAAGATGTGAGACTTCACTATACAATCTCTCTTCTTGTTTAAAAAGTTTTTTATTTTTAATCTAAAAATCAGCCCAAAATGCCCATCTTTAAAGTATTTTTAGTATTTTGTTATTTTTTAAGTTCTCTTCTAAGTCCTTCTTCCTACTGTTTAATCTTGTTCTAGATCCTCAAACAATATTCTTAAATTCAACATGACTCAAGTTTTGCAATTTTGTTACATTTTTGTACTTATTTTTTGTGCATTTGTATGTGTTCTACACATATGAGTATACCACAGTGAATTCCACTTTCATGTATACTTATAAAGCACCAATTATTAAAAAATATGATAAATAAATAGAAGGAAGACCAGTAGAATAGTGGAAGGGAAATGGAGGAAGGAGAAAGGGAAGGAAAGAAGAAGTAATGGGGACTGACATGGAGCAAATTATATTCTATCTGTGTACTATTGTGTATAATCATAATGCACTAATACAAACATTAAAAAAAGAACTTTTGGAAGTTAGTGATTATCTGTTATAGATACATATGTTTCTATCTTTGATAATGCAACTGAGGGCATAAAGCTATGTTTTCTTTCTACCAATAAGTAATTTTTTATTTCAAGAGTTCAATGTTTGCATTAAATAAACGTGTGTGTGTGTGTGTGTGTGTGTGTAATGATCTAGATTACTTGTGTCAAATCTGGTTCATATCTGGTGTGACACTGGATCCTTGGATAATCACTTAACCTTTCCTTGCCTCGGTTTTCTCTTGTGTAAAGTGGGAGGACACAATCGCTCTGACCTTGCGGGATTGTGAGGTCTAGTTAAGCCAGTACATATAAAGAAATTGAATCCATGCCTGAATCAGTGTAAGTCTGTTGTGTTTGCTGTTACATGGTAGTACAAATTCTCACTATTTTCACAGTAAGTTCTCACAAATCAGATATTTGTTATAGAACAGCACTATGTTATAAAAACATAATGAAGACCATCTGTGCCATTTAAATTTTTCTAATAGGAACATTTAAAAGAGGTAAAAAATAAACAGATGAAATTAATTTTAATAATACACTTCATTTAACCCATTATATAAAAGTATTTCAATATGCAATCAAAATGAAATTATTTACAAGGAATTTTTAGACTACTATTATACTGTGTCTGAAATCTGGTGTGTTTGCTACATTTGCAGCACGTCTCAGTTTGGGCGAGCATCTTCAAGTGCTCATGGCCATATTTGGCTCATGGCTACTATATTGGGAAGTACAAAGCTAGAATGTAGAACATTAAAATTTTGACATAATGCCTCTTTTTCCATGGACAGTTTATGTGATATTGTTGTTAGACTACTTAGTGGAATTACTACTAAGGAATAGGGTCAGGCTCAAGAAGTATTGAGAAGAATTAGAAGCTTCTCTCTGGGGCTCCTCCAACTCTGTTGAGGGCTCTCCTCCTGCCTGGCACAGCACTTCCTCCACAGTAAGTTTCTCAAGGTGGTGTCCATGCAGATAGGCCTTTGCCTTTCCATATCACTGTCTGTTCTATTCCCCCAGGACCCTAGTCTGATGAAGTCACAGTCGCGTCTCATTATTCATAGTAGGTATATTCTATAAAGTTGCAACAAACACTGAATCAGCAAATACTGAGCTACTATTCCTAGGGAAAATTCAAGGACAGGATCCTGTCAAGTGTGGTCACGATATTGTCAGCAACTGAACAATAAATGGTCTTATTTTATTTGTGTTTCTTTGTAAGTACACCTTAATATATTGTCAGTTCATTGGTGTTGAACTCACAATGAACAGCACTGTAGCTCATGTCTCACGAAGCTTGTCTAATACACATACAGTAGACCACACTTCTGCTTGGACCCTTTTTAAGAGTAAAATCATCAATCAAAAGCATAAAAATATTGAAAACATGGCAGCAAAAGACTCCTTGAAGGCAGAATGTTGCCTTCTTTGACCTCAGCTGGGAATGTGTCTATCAGGTCACTTTTTTTTTTTTTTGCTATGCTGTGCATTTCTGTGAATGGCCACAAAAGCACCAAGTTATTGATTTCAGAGTTACAAATTTTAGTGAGTAGCCAAATCTGTGAATAATGAGGATCAGCTGTACTGCTTTTTGACAACATTTGTATTTTCAGAGATGCTTCCAGTATACTTGGGGGAAGGATGGCAGTTAGGAAGCCACTGGGTTCCTTCAAGCTCCATCACATGGATGCTCATGCAGTGAGCTGCTCACCCTGGGAGGGAGCAGTCAAGGGAGGTTATCTCAGGTTTGGATGGGCAGAGTCGACTGTAAACAGAGAGAGCCAGAGAATGAACTAGGCTCCCTTTGGAAAAGGGAAAAGTGGAGGAACACAAAGCATCATTCTCCAAGGTAATGCATGCTCAGGCACCAGGAGAAAAAGTGGGAAGTCTCTAAGTGGAGAGAGAGAGCCAGACATTAATCAGAATTGAGTAAGAAAGGACAGGGCTCTTGGCAGCTGAGGCCAGGGTGCCCAGAGTTGTCTTTTGTGGGGAGCTGGCTGTGTAGGGCATACATAGATTACTCTGGGATAAAGGCACAAGACCAAGTGAAGAACATGCCCTGGCTAACACTTCAGCTTGCTCCACACAATCAATAGTAGATTATGCAAGAATTGTCAATATTTTCATCTAATATTCTTTAGTCTCATCATTAATCAAGTTGACCTAATTTTCTAAATTTACTAGGACCTCACCCTTTGTCTCTTCTGTCAAATCATTTTTTTTTTTTTTTGGTTTGAAACAAAGAAAAGTGTATGTATATATTGCAAAGGATTCTAATTCTATCAAGAAAAAAGCAGAATATTTAGAATGTACAGTGATTCTGTTATCGTCTAAATTTATCTATTACATAGAATTCTCCTTTTGGTAAATTTTCTGAAACAATGAAATTTCTTTTTGAAAACAGAGATTGTGCTGCCCCTTCTCATGTGACTCAGTTGCATTCCGTGGTAGACATTCTTTAACATGTTTCTTCTTTTCACTGGGAGTCATTCTCTGGTTCCATTTCCAAATTGGAGCTGTTTTTTTTCTGCTCTGTATTCTGTGTACAACTCAGCCTCATCTTCTTGTCTCTTTCTAACTCTACTCCAAAACACTTTCTAAACTCCACCCACACAGGAAGATATATTTTGAACAGGATTAAGAGGCCCTAATGGGTATATTTTCCCACTTCATTGAATCTTTGCAAAAATTAGGGGAGAACATAGGCAAAGAGTAGAAACGAATAATGCCTCGGATGACATAATATGGTATAATGAGAAGGCAAGTAACCAAGTTGCAAAAGGGTGCTAAGAAGTCAAATAAATTAAAATATGCATAGGCCTAGGCTTAGAAAAAGTCAGCCTCAGAGAAGTGGAGAGTAGAACTGTGGTTACTAGAGGCTGAGAAGGATGAGGGGGTGACAAAGGATGGTCCGCAGGTGCAGAGGTGAATTCTAGTGGAAGCTATAACTTTAATGTTCTCTAGTCCAATAGGACAACTATGTTTGACAATCAAATTACATATTTCAAAATAGAAATTTATTATTGCTCAGGAACTGACAGCTCAGGAACCAACTTCCTCAACAAGATTCCTGAAGTGCAAGAAGTAAAATCAAGAATCAATAAATGGGTTGGTATCAAACTAAAAAGCTTCTTCACAGCAAAGAAAATAATCAATAACGTGAAGAGAGAATGGGAGAAAATGGGAGAAAAATCTTTGCCACCTGCACCTCAGATACAGCATTAATCTCCAGAATATATAAAGAATTAATAAAAACTTAACACCAAACAAATAACCCAATCAAAAGGAACTGAACAGACACTTCACAGAAGAAGAAATATAATTGGTCAAAAATATATGAAAAAAGTTCAACATTTCTAGGATTAGAGAAATGCAAATTAAAACTACACTGAGATTTCATCTCACTCTAGTCAAAAAGGCAGTTATCAAGGGTATACATAACAATAAATGTTGGTGAGGATATGGGGAAAAAGGTACACTCATACATTGTTGGCGGGACTGCAAATCAATGCAAACTTTCTGGAAAGCAGTATGAGGATTCCTTAGAAAACTTGGAATGGAGCCTCCATTTGACCTAGTTATCCCACTCCTGAGCATATACCCAAAGGACTTAAAATCAGCATACTATCATGATGTGGCCACACTAATGTTTATAGCAGCTTAATTCACAATAGCCAAGTTATGGAACCAACCTAGATGCCCCTCAACAGAGGAATGGATAAAGAAAATGTGGTACATTGGAATATTACTCAGTCGTAAAGAAGAATGAAATTATGGCATCTGCTGGTAAGTGGATAGAACTGGAGGCTATCATGCTAAGTGAAATAAGCCACTCCCCAAAAACCAAAGGCTGAGTGTTCTCTCTGATATTCAGATGCTGACTCACAATAGGTGGTGTGTGTGTGTGTGTGTGTGTGTGCTTGTATAAGTTCACCAGATTGGACAGAGGGTAGTGGGCAGAAGCGGGGGAGGATGGGAATGGGAAAGACAGTAGAATGAATCAGAAACAAATTTCCTGTTTTCATATATAAATACATGACCAGTGAAACTCCACAACATATATAGCCACAAAAATGGGAAGTTGTACTTCACATGTGTGTGTTATGTCAAAATACACCCTACTGTCATATAAACTAAAAAGAACAAATTAAAAATTAAAAGTAAATTCTAGGTCCATGATTCCTAACAGAACAAGTTGCTTACACATCTCTCAGCCTCAGTTTTCTTAGCTGCATACATATAAGAATAACTAGCTAATGCATACAGAGTGGTGAGCGGATGCCAGGGCATGTGAACTTGTCATTAACATAATTTCTTCAAACATGTGTTTCTTAGGCCCCTGCTCTGGGTCATCTTCAGAGAGCCTGTGCTCTGGAGAGAGAGAGGCAGACCATCAAATGAGCACACGGGTCATGAAGAAAAACTTGCAGAAGGCTAGGAAAGTTTTAGAGGGAGCTGGCGTGGGCTGGGGGCCAGGCAAGGCTCCCTGAGAAAGTAATATTAGGCAGGGAAGTAAAGGAAGAATGGGGGTTAGGTGGACAAGAGGGCGGAGCCCTGGAAAAGACAACTTCCTAAAAAGAAGAACTGTGCGGGTGAGGGCGTGGGGATCGTGGCCAGTTGTGGGGAGTTAGAGTTGAGCCTGTGGCTATGGCATCAAGAATGTGCTAGGAAGTTCCAAGAGAAGAGGTTGAATAGGAGGGAGAGGCTGCGTCGCAGGGGGTCTCATCCTCAGGGCAGTGAGGAGCCCACACAGGACTTCCAGCTGTGGAAGACTTGAGCTTCTGATGAGAGCAGGGCGGCGTGGCAGTGTGTCTGGGTGATGTCTGCTCTCTGTCCTTCCATGACAGATAACCCTGATGTCGTTGCATGAGAGATGTAGAAAAGTGGAGGAATCTGGGAGATATGTAGGAGGTCAAATTGATAGACTCTATGGTCAGTTGAAGAGGGGCGGGTATTAAGGATGAGTTCTGGTCCCCCAATTTGGAACCTCAGCCTGTGAATGGTGAGCTGTTCACTGTAATGGCAATACTGAAAAAGCAGACTTTGAACGGTAGCTCTGTCCTTCCTCACCTGCAAATGTATTTCACAAATCTGAAACCAGAGTGTACATTTTGCCTAAAATCTTACTTTTTGAAAGAGCATCAATATTCACATTTGCATATGTCTATGCAAATATAGCTTTTCTGATTGGTTTAAGCTAAGTCAAAAACCTTTATTTAGCTTTATTATAAATTTAAGTCTTTTGAAAATAATAATTATTATTTCTAAAAATCTGTCTATGTGCTTTACTCAATTAGGTTTTTCAATATCTGTCATGGATCACTCCCTGGATCACTTATTTTCTCTTCATAGCCCGAGGAGTAAAATGATGCTCTTGGATTTAGCGTAGATCCCAGCCCCTGAGTCACTCTCTTGCCTGTCTTCATCACTTCCCGCCTCCCGCTGAGGGTATTGTGTTTCCTTGGCTTTGTTTTTGTTGGTCCTTCTGCTCTGATTCCTCTAAACACTTATGTTCTCTGAATTCTACTCATTCTTCTAGGTCTCCTGGAAATGTTACCACCTCCTGAAGCTTTTCTGGATCCCCAAGAAAAGGGTGTCCCGGGTGCTTTGTTCTATTGTGAGTTTACAGTACAGAGCCTTGAGTTAGGTTGCTCCTATTGGCTTCCTCCTCTAGACCAACAGTTTCTAGAACTGTTCTGAACTTCTTCCCTTTCAGTAAACATTGCCGAACATACCCTCTGGCCTCAGCAAACCCTGAGAGAAGAAGATGAATGTAGGTCATCTAAGTGGGGAGGTGACCCAGGAAGTAATTTAAGGGGGTAGAGTGATAACAAGCAGGTGACAAATGTGGGCCACCAGCACTCCTTCCTGCTGTGTAGAGCATGTCTCAGAGTGTCACCACCCCCATGTTGGCAAGATTGTCCTTTGTTATGAATGCTATGTTGATGTCTGTTATGGACACTATGTTGATGGGCTTCTTGGAAGTTAGTGGGCCCTGAGGGCAGAACCCTCAAGAATGGGGTTAGTGTTTTTTTACGGGGTCCTTAGAGAGAGCTCTCCTGCCCTCTTCTTGCCTGGTAAGGACACAGCAAGAAGGTAGCAGTCTGCATTCTGGAAGAGCCCTGGCCCTCCCCAGAGCCTGCCCTCATTTTAGACTTCCAGCCTCCAGAACTGTGAGAAAACAAACATATGTTGTTTAAGCACCAAATCTGAGAATTTGTTAGCAGTCTGAACAAAGACCTCCTCCACCATTCAGTCAGTGATTGGGAGTTTTTCCAAGAGACCTTGGTCCTCAAGCACTTTGGCCTGGCTGAACTGTTCTGCTCCCAGGCCAAATGCAGCAGCCAGGGGGGCCACAAGCAGAGAGCTGCAGACATTCAAAGTAAAAAAGGCACTAATTTTTTCTGCAACTTCCCATATAGACATAGAATATTTTCTTATTTCTGAGTCATATACAATAATGAAAACTTCTCTATCTTCAAAACAGCTGGGAGGAAATGGTACCTGGAAGGGAAAAGAGCTCTCTGCCAGAGGAGAGTGTTGGAGGCGTCTGGGTTTTTATTAAATGTACCTAGAGTTTCTAGCTAATGTATTTTAATAGTTGAACATATTAAAAGTCATGGTCTAGAATTTACAGTGGCTGTAGGAGAGGTGAAGTGAAAAGCCCAATACCCTGGAGCCTGATAGGTTGCAGCACACGAGAGCAGCAGAAGGAAGAGGTCATAACATCTTAGGGAACGTGGGAGCCATCAACCACACACTGGAAAAAGGAGAATGTTCTTGCGATCAGTGTAACGTGAAGCCTGTTTAATGAAGAACATGGAATTTGGATGGGGTTTAAGTTTAGGAATGTGTTTTCTGGAGTCTTAAAAAATAGCAGGAGAATTTTACATGAAGCATGCACATTGAGGCAGTCCCTGCTGGGTCTTCTCCAATAGAGAAAGGAAAATGCTGCCCCTTTTATCCCAGTTTGCGTGTTTATATTGCTTTTCTGTCCTTCAGTCATTTTCTATGGTATTCTGTTTTCACTCTGCTCCTCTTCCCCACTCCCAGGACTGGCTGCTTTTTAAGGTGTGGTGATTTTTAGATTGGCGGAGTATATTCATTTATTATTATTTCTCGAGAAATGAATCAGTGCTAATGTGCTTATTAAAAAGTATTTAGGTGACTTGTGGCCCCCTCCACACATATGGAGGAAATGTCTTGACTTGAGAAAAAGTGTATGGGTTCTTTTATTCATGATTCCTATCACAAATAATGCTTTGAAAGGAAAAGGGAGGCGATGTCTTGGTGGGTTTCTGTTACTTTAAATTATTTTCAAGAAAAAAATTAGACCAGTCATTGGCGGGCTTTTCTGTTTCCAAATGATATTCCCAGCAGAACAGCACTGTAGTCCAGCAATTTAATTCACTTTTAACCAAAGTCCAACTGAGTGAAATTTTAATCTCTGCTTCAAACACTTCATATTAGTTTTATCTATAATTAACTTAGTGAAAGACGTCTGATGACAGATTCTGCTTGGTGCTCCAATTACCTAACTTAGGAGGTTCTCCAAGGAGTTTAATTGAACCATTTTCTAAAAAGTGTCATGTGGTAGGGCAGGAATATCAAGTAGAATGCTAGGTGTTTTCACAGGGAATCCCAAAGGGTATTATTGGATGGGCCCACATGGGGAATGTTTGTACAGCCTTGACTGGTGTGGTTAAGTCGGCAATATTGTGGTCAAAAGAACACAGCACCAAAACCAAAATGAGCTTCGAAAGAACTTAAATCTTTGAGGACTCTCAAAAAGCAATGTTTTTAAAAACTCCCTTTCTTGCCCCTCTCGTCCATTGTGGATATTCTCTGAGGTTGTACCTGGGCCTTTGTTTTCAAATGTCCTTCACCTGGGGAAACTCTCCCCCAACTCTACACCTCTAGTTTCCCATGATTTTCTCCCAAATTATGCCTAAAAATGCACTCAAGAATCAGTTTTGCAAAGGTGGGAGCTCCTTGGAGGGCAGGAAATAGGAAGACAGACTAGGGAGAGCTAGAATCATTTTTACAGGTTGCATGATGTTAAGTTAATAAAATAAAATAATCCTTTCCTTTAAAGTAGAGTAGTCCTCCCTTGTCCAAGGGGGGTACATTCTAACACCTACAGAGGATGCCTATAGCCATGGATCAGTACTAAATCCTATATCCTATGTTTTTTTCCTACACATACATACGATAAAGTTTGATTTATAAATTAGGCACAGTGAGAGACTATAAATAAAAATAAATTAAAAACAACAATAAATAAAAACAGAACAATTATAACAAAGACTGCCATGAATGTTAGGCGAATTTGTCCCCTCTTTCTCTCCAAATGTCTCATCGTACTGTACTTACCCTTCTTCTTGTGATGATGTGAGATGTTATAATGTCTACATGATGAGATGAAGTGAGGAGGATGGCGTAGGCATTATGACATAGTGTTAGGTTGCTATATGAGTTATTTGAGCACAAGCACCATGATACAGTGTATCTGATATCCTAGATGATGATTAAGTGACACATGGATGGGTGGCATATACAGAGTGGATGTGCTGAGTGAAGGGATGATTCATGCCCCAGGTAGGATGGAACAGGATAGTACAAGACTTTTAACTTGCTGCTCAGAAATGTGCATGGTTGGAAACTTAAAAGATGCTTATTTATGAAATTTTCCATTTCATGATTTTGGGCCAAAATTGATCACAGGGACCTGAAACTGTGGGAAGTCAAGTTACTAATAAGTAGGTACCATTGCATATAGATAAGGATATAGGAAACTTCTTTATTTGATAACACCAATGGACATTTTCTTAAAGTCATTTATGACTTTCCTATAAATCCTTTCTGAGCCTACTTATATTTAAAATTTGTGCCACTCTCATGAGTTCCACAAGTAAAGACAGTTTGAGAATTCTCAAGGTAAATAACTGTATTTACCTGTATATAAACTCTATATCTTTCACAATTTTAAAGCTGTTGGAATAGATTGAATGTTTCCTCCCCAAATTCATGTCTTGACATTCTCTCTATGTGATGATATTAGGAAGTGGGGACTTTGGGAAGTGATTAAGTCATGAGGCTGGAGCCCAAATGAATGAGATTAGTGCCCTTATCAAAGGGACTATTTTAGTCAGCTTTTTTGCTGCTGTGACTAAATGACCTGACCAGAACAACTGTAGAGGAGGAAAAGTTTATTTAAGGGCTCATGGTTTTGGAGATCTCAATGCAGAGACAGCAGACTCCATCCTCAGGGCTCCAGGTGAGATGGAACATCATGGCAGAAGAGTGTGGCAGAGGGAACCAGCTCACATGATAAGCAAGGAGCAGAGTGAGTCCATTTGTTAGATAGAAATATATCCTCCAGAGCCACACACTACCATTTCAGTTAGCACTCAGTTAATCCTTATCAGGGGATTAAATCACTGATTGGGTTAAGACTCTCACAACTCAATTATTACTCCTCTGGATCTTCTTGCACTGTCTCACACCTGAACTTATGGGAGACACCTCACATCCAAACCATAACAGGGATCCAATGGAGTTTTCTCTTGTTCCTTTTGTCATGGGAGGACACGGAGAGAACACGAGAGTCTGCAATTCAGAAGAGGGCACTCACCAGAACCCAACCATACTGCACCCCAATCTTGGCCTTTCAGCTTCTGAAACTGTGCTAAATAAATTTCTGTTGTTTTTAAGCCACTCAGTGTATGTTGATTTGTTTTAGCAGCCTGAATGAACAAAGAAAGATTTTATTCACTCTTCTAACTCCCTTTCTTCCTTTTAATCTTTTGTCTTTGAGAAATGCCTCCAATCCATCAAGCATTTTAATTAACCCCTTGGACTTCTTCTTCCTGGAGATATAGAAGTCAGAATTGCTCACAGTATTCCAGGCTCAGATATCAATCAGTTTTGTGCAAGGGATGACAGCCTTGCACGATTTATTTTCAACATCCTCTTTGCTGATGTTCAGGATCATTTTTGTTGTTTTACCTTTCCAAAGGACCAATATTTTAAAAACTACATCTGCTGAAAAAGAAATTAGGAAAACAATCCTATTCACAATAACCTAAAAAAAATACTTAGGAATTAATCTCACAAAGGAGGTGAAGGACCTCTACAGTGAAAACTATAGAATACTGAAGAAAAAAATTGAAGACCTAAGAAGATGGAAATGATTGGATAGGCAGAATTAATATTGTCAAAATGGCCACAGTACCAATGAAATTTTCATCAAAATACCAATTACATTCTTTGCAGAATTAGAAAAAAACAGTCTAAAATTTGTTAGGAAAAACAAGAGATCCAATCCTAAGCAAAATGAGTTATGCTGGAGGCATCACAATATCAGATTTTAAATTATATTACAGAGCTAACAAAAATAAACATGATACTTACACCAAAACACACATGAAAACCAACCAATGTTGTAGAATAGAAGACGCGGAGACAAACCCACAAGAATACAGTTATCTGATACTAGACAAAGGTGTCCAAAATGTAAAAGCTAGCTTTTTTAGCAAATGTGCTGAAAAAACTGGATATCCATATGTACAGAATGAAACTTGACTCCTATCTCTCACCCTGCATAAAAATCAACTCAAAATGGATCAAAGACCTAGGAATTAGACAAGAAAACTTGAAACTGCTAGAAGAAAATGTAGGCTCAATACTCCAACATGTTGGCATAGGAACCGATTTCCTTAACAAGACTCCTAAAGCACAAGAAATAAAATAAAAAATCAATAAGTGGATGGCATTAAATTAAAAAGCTTCTGTACAGCAAAGGAAGCAGTTAAGATCACAAAAAGAGAGCCTGCAGAATGAGTAAAGGTTTTTGCCACCTGCTCCTCAGATAGGGCATTAATATCCAGGATATACAAAGAATGCAAAACACTTAACACCAAAAAAGAAACAACCCAACAAAAACAAAAACAAAAAAAATCCCTAAATAATCCAGTTAATAAATAGGCCAAAGAACTAAACAGACACATCTCAAAGAAGAAATACAAATGGCCAACAAATACATGGAAGAATATTCAACATCTCTAGCAATGTGGGAAATGCCAATCAAAACCATATTAGATTTTCATCTCACTCCAGTTGGAACGGCAATTATCAAGAATACAAATAGCAATACGGGTTGGCAAAGATACGTCGATGGGACTGCAAATTTAATGCAACCACTCTGGAAAGCAGTATGGATATTTATCAAAAAAACTAGGAATGGAAACACCATATGACCCAGCTATCCTACTCCTTGATATAAAATCTGTATACTACAGGGATGCTGTAACATCAATGTTTGTAGCAGCAGAATTCACAATAGCCAAGCTATGGAACCAAACTTTGGAACTTAGGTGCCCTTCAATGGATAAATAGATAAAGAAAATGTGGTATCTATATACACACAATTGAGTATTAACCATAAAAAGAATGAAATTATGTCATTTGGCAGTTAATAAATTGTACTGAAGACTCTCATGCTAGTCAGACCCAAAAAGTCATAGGTCAAATGTTTTCTCTAACATGTGGAATCTGGTTCAAAACAAGCAAAAAGGGGTGAGTGGGGGGAGAGTAAGAAAGAAAGAGAGAAAGAGAGGGAGAGTGTGAGTAAAAGGGAAAAGGGGAAATTCCATCAAAATGGAAGAAAGAAAGATCAGTGGAGTACATGAAGGGTATTGATGGGAACAGTGCAGTGAATCTGACCTAACCTTCCTATGTACATATGTGAGTATTCCACAGTGAATCTCACTATCATGTATCCACAAGACCCTAATTGAAAAAAGTATAAGTAAGTAGCAGAAAGATCAGCAGAGAACAGGGAAGGGCACCGGGAGGGGGGAGGAGAGGGAAAAGGGAAGTACTGGGGATGAATTAGAGCAAATTATATTCCATGCTTTTATAATTATGTCAAAGTGGATCCTAAAGTTATGTATAACTAAAAAGAACCAATTAAAAAAAAACAACACACTGTAGTGATTCCTATACCATTTTCTTTGGTCATAACAATTGATGACTTAACTATCCTTCTGTAAGCATAGTTTGAATTATTTGCTCCACATACTGTTTTTTATCTATACCCTGGGATAACAACCATTAATCAATTTAGGATTAATTATAAAAATCTATTACATAGGCATAAAGAAACAGGTGGAAGAAGGCAAAGTGTATTTTCTGAAGAGGGACAAGAAAAGAAGTATCATAGCAAAAGCCAGTAAAAATATGATCTGATTTTCAAAAGATCTTTAACAAGTCTGCACATAAAAGTTTTACATGGTAAGGTAATTGATTGAGAAGAGAGATTGAGTATAGGAATAAAATTTTATTTACAAGAGGGTAATTTTGTTGTCAGTTCAGCTGTTTTCTATTGAGTTATATATTAAAAAGATTTAACAAATGTAAAACAATGACACTTTTCTAATTTCTGTTGATTTGGAAAATATAGCTACTTTCAATAAGGTGTTATTTTTGCTAATTTTTAATGAATTTATCTTTTTCATTTTAAAATGAATAAATTAATATTTAAAAATTTTTAGTTTAAATTTCCAGCATTAGGAACATCAATAGACACAATGCACATAATGCTCTTTGGAATCCCCAGTAGCTTTTGAGATTGTAAAGGGATACTTAGGCCAAAAAGTTTGAGAACTGATAGATTTTTGAGATTCCAAATGTCATTTTCATATTCTTTGCATATATGATTATTTTCTTTTTCACAGCATCCTGTTACACTTGTTCTACTGACTAAGGCATCTGTAATTTTCTTAGAGCACAGAGCAGTTTCCTTCTGACTAGGTGTTCTAAAGGTAGAAGAACACGTAGAGCAGTACTGTCTGTAATAAATAGCAAATATAGTAGCAATAGCATAAAAGAGAATAATGTTAACTTCAGTTTTTTGTGGAGATTATTGAAAATTCAGTATTTAGCTTCCAAACACTAATTTTTATCAATGGAGCTTATTTTATAATCTTGAAA
Organism: Geosciurus inauris; assembly: GCA_004024805.1. Lineage (NCBI taxonomy): Eukaryota > Metazoa > Chordata > Mammalia > Rodentia > Sciuridae > Geosciurus > Geosciurus inauris. Next base: position 168,248 of record PVHX01002019.1, read on the forward strand.
GTTCAAGAATGTCTTTTTCTGCAGGGATAGTGTCTATGAAAAGAAAAATGTGAGGTTGGGAAAATCATCTAATTCTTAAGAAGTTTAGGAAATTGTGTGCTTTCAAAGATGGACTAAAGAGAAGTCTCAAAATTTCAGCTGGAGAAACACTGAAGAGTGTAAAAAGGAAAGCTTATGAAATTAGCTGAGTTAGCCATATTTTGCACGCACCCTCTCCTAGCTACATGCGAGTTAAGACAAACAGCATTTGACTAAGGCCTAGTAAGAATCAGCAATTTCTCAGAAAATATAACCAGGATAATGCAGAATCTTTAGGATGCTCCTTCAAATGTAAATGAAACACTGCACAACAGAATAAACGCTATTGTAGTTTGTCAGACTGCCTTTGAATGCTCAAAGAAATATATGAAAGAACTCTCCTAGTTGAAAACATAGGGGGTTAGAGACAGGTTTGAAATTTCTTTTGAGAAGTTAGATTACTTCAAAGATAGAACTACTAATTCATGACATCACACATGTGGAATGAAGCTGGTTTGGTAGGTAGAATAATGCTCTCCCAAAGACATCTCTATCCTAATCCTTGAAACCTGCCAATATGGCCAAAAAGATTTTGCAGATGTGACATTAAAGACTGTAAGATGTAGAAATTGTCTCGAATTATCCAAATGGGATCAACTTAATCACACAGATCTTTAAAAATAGAGAACCTTACCCAGCTGTGGTCACAGAAAGGGAGATGTGATTATGAATGTGTTACAGTTTAGATATGAGGTGTCCCCCAAAACTCAAGTGTGAGACAATGTAAGGAAATTCAGAGGAGAAAGGATTGGGTTATGAGAGCCTTAAGTCAATAGTGAATTAATCTCCTGATGAGATTAACTGAATGGTAACTGAAGGTGGGTAGGGTGGGACTGGAGGAGGTGGGTCATTGGGGGCATGTCTTTGAGGTATATATGTTATATTTGACAAGTGGAGTCTCTCTCTGCTTCCTGATAATCATGTGAGCTACTTCTCTATACCACATTCTTCCACCATGATGTTCTGCCTGCCTCACCTTGAGCTCCAAGTAATGGAGCCTGCTGTCTATGGACTGAGACCTCTGGAACTGTGAGCCCTCAAATAAACTTCTCCTCCTCTAAAATTATTCTGGTCAGGTCTTTTAGTCACAACAGTGAAAAACCTAACTGAAACCAAATGATTAAAGGGATGCAGCATGACTGGATTTGAAGATGGAGAAGGGGCCATGGACCCCAGGAGCATGGAAAGAAGAATTGTCCTACAGACAACCTGATTTTGGCCCAGTGAGATCCTTATTGGACTTTTAACCTACAGAACTGTAAGACAATAAATTTGGATTGCTTTAAACCTCTAAGCTGGTGGTAATTTATTCTGGTGGAAAATAAATAGAGCAAAGTTGAAGTCAACCTTCCAATGCTAGCTCTTTCTCTTCAAGTGTTGTAGTCAGGACTTGCAATACACTAGCTAGAGTAGATCAATGAAGCGCACGCTGCTGTTCTGTTCTTTTGTGAGGACGCTGCTGGAACAACTTCTAAGTCTTTGGTTCTAATGGTGAGTGAGTTAGGAAAGTAGTCTGGAGAAATCATTTTAAATCTTGCCTTTTCTTTGGGTTGGTAAAAGGAAGAAAAGTTGTAAGGAAAGTTCAAAAATACTCAAATTAATGTAAAATAACTTACTGTGGTTATGTAAAGTCTGTAGACATAAAAATCTTAGTTCATAGAAGAGAATGAGTCTGGTGAAATACTAAAATTATTTGTTAATATTTGAAGCCTTTCCCCCTATAATAGTAGGTGGGGGAAAGGTAATGAGGGACAGAAAATAGAAATTTAAGAAAGAAATAAAAGAAAGAAAATAGAAATTTACTAAGATGCTTTGGGAGAAAAGAGAAGTTTCTGTTTCTTGCTTTCTTGAGATTTTGTTGACTGGGCTGAAGATGCTGAAGGGGAGGCCAGCACTCACACAGTAGGGCAACAGTGAGGAGGGAACCAGGAATACACCCTGAAGGTAAAATCAGAAAGGTGCCAACAGCTTGAAGCCGACAAGGACATTAGAGACCCCCGTGCTAGCTGCATTCACACTCTCCACATTGTCCAGGAACTGGGAACAGCTCAGTTAGGTTTGTACTCAGCATTTTTATTTTTAGACTTTGAACACTTTGTCACTGATTTTAATTTAATGTTGATCATTTGTTTTAAATGGTTGGCTTTCAGTTACTTTCAGGGTAATTTTAGTATATCTTAACGCTGATAGTTTTCTGAAGAGAAGACATTTGATAGTAATTTGACTTTTAAGACACACTTTTCCCTCTGTGTCCATTCAAAACCTATCTGCATTCATAACCCTAGTGAAAAGGGAATACTGTTCTTTTTCCAAACATAAAACATGCTGAATACCAAGGTAAGATGACTATAACATCTAATAAAAATTGCTAAGCAAAGAGTTTAGAACTAACACCCTAATCACTGTCTCACCCAGGTGTTGTCCCAGACCCAGTATAAAATCCTATCTGGACACAAAGAAAGCAAACTTTTCACCAAATGTGCATTTTATTTGAAGTTTTGGGGGCACTTAGGGGATTCTTCATGAGTATAAAAAGGTTTAATTGCAAGAGTGATGAACTTGGAGGTCTGAGAAGGAATCAAAATGGGAAGGAAAAGATTTTCTATGTGGTTCTATGTGGTCTGGATTATGCTCTCCAACTGGGTTTAGCTTATAAAAAGTCATCATTGAACTACTTCTGACTGATCTAGGAAAATTCAACTAATGCAGCAATTTCCAAGGCACAGAAGGTTCCATGAATGTGACCTTTCAGGTGGTGTTTGTACATCAGGAGGTCTATTTCTTCAGTTCTTGAAAGCCCCAAACAATAGTTTGGACGGTCTTTCAATTGCGAGGAATCATGAGCAGATGCTGGTTCATAGGTTAATGGTATCTATATCAGTTACCATGATCAAATCCACTGCAAACCCACGGTGTTAGGAGGATAATGTCTAAAATGCCAAGAAAATGATAGGAAACATACACACTTTATTAAAGAGAATGTCAGTACCCTGTGAATTTTTTCTGTGACTAACTCTGAATCAGAGCATTTAGTACATTTTACACAGGATGAATGTATTTCTATAAAAATAGTGTTCTTTCCTGTGCAGGAATATGCTGATAAAAGTAGGAAATGAGAAGATTAGGAGAGAAGTGCAGTAGGAGCCCCCACATGGAGGCTGTCTTTCATTTGGACCCATGGACACAGCACAAGAACAAATGTCAAGAAGTCTGGGTTTTGGCCTGTCTTCATCTTTAGCTAAGGGATAAGTGAGGGACTGAATAATTCTTCACGTGGGTTTCTTGTTCTGTAATGTGATATCTACAATATCTACCCTGAGCATTATTTTAAAGACTATATTGAAAATAGGAAGTAATTCCTCCAGCATGGAGATCAGTGAGACACTGGTGCTTAATGAGATTGGCTTTATTCTTTCCTCGGTCTTACTTTGCAAAACAAGAATAATAATGCTGATTCTATTCCTTTCCTGAAGCATTCCCTCTATCTGGAAAGAAATTCTTCAGAAAAATTCCTTTTTTTTTTTTTTTTTTTTTTTGAGAAACATAAATATTTTGGTGACTGTTTAAAAATGGATTTATGTCCTCTTGAGGTTACCAATACTTAAATACCATTGACTGTGATGAGGACAGTTGTCAAAATAGAGCCACCGCTATTAGAACAAAGTTGGGAGGCAGGGAGGAGTAGGATCAACTACATATGGAGGTAATGCCAGTCCCTTGTTGGGGGAGGTGGAAAAGAGGAGAAGGGCCAGGGACACTTGGGACAGACAGCCTTCTCCTTCTTGATGCCTGACTGAGGTGTGCAAACTTCAGTGGCCAGTGGCTGTTGGTACTATTTACTTCTTTCTCACCTTAGAGACCAGTTGGTGGCTTATTTAGCATTTAGATGTTCCCTGGGGAAAGAAAATTGGTATAAACCTATTAAACTTGAATAAATCTAAGAAATATGGAGAATATGTTTAATATTTTGGTGATTTGGTGATAAAATTCTATGAAATCAATTTGGGTGAGGATCCTTGGCACATTAATTGAGTGTTTACAGTTCCAGTTTCACTGGGAATGGCAAAATCCTATCTGAACCATCTGTTCCTGCAGTGTTAACAATCTCAGTAGAAAAGAGCACAGACATGGCTGTGCTTGCAAACTTCTTCCTTAAATATGTTTAATGAAAAATTTACATGTTTGCCTGTGGCACTCCATCCTTTTATTGATTATATCTTCTTGGCAAACAAATTTCTCTTAAATTTTATAAAACTTCAAATGGAACTGAAGTTCAGCATATGGAATTAAAAATTATTTTTTGTTAATGAGTATTAATGGTGTATATTTATGGGTTCAGTGTGATATATTTCAATACATGCAATGTAGCATGCATGGATCAAATTCACCCTCCCCTGTTCCCACCTCTGGTAATCACTATTCTGCTTTCAGATTGACTTTTTCTTAGTTTCCATATATGAAAGAAAGCATGTAATACTTGTCTTTCTATGTCTGCATTCTTTCACTTAACATAATGTCTTTCAGTTCCATCCATTTGGCTCATTCTTATTTATGGATGAATAACAATATTATTTTTACCTTTCTCAAAACTCCAAAGTCAACTTTTAAAAAAATCATTTATGCTTTTCTCATTATTGTTTGGTTCCATATAAATATTTTTTCTTAAAAATATTCAAACTCAGTAGATTGATATAAATAGCTGTAAATTTTGGTCCTACTTACCACCTTCAAAATCCTCCTTGGACAATTTCAGTGAATTTTTCCTAAATGTGGTTTAAGGTCATCCATTCATCCACAGTATTCACTTGTCGCTCTAATTTGTAATCATTTTACTGTGTTTAAGGATTGTCTGTGGTAAATGTTTGGTGACTTTAACTTCCTAAGTTTCTTTCAGTTTTGGGAAAGGATTTTTAAAGAATATTTCTTGCACTAGAGTAATCATGCTCCTAATGAGCAAGCATATTTTTCTCAGTCCTTTTTATCTGAGATATGATTGATTCATTCCTTCATTTATATAGCAAATACTTCATAACACAATTACATCAGCATGCTTGATATAGCTTGGTGTTTGTTTTTACCTTCCACTCCTCATAGCATCAATTTATTATGGTTATGACATGCCATCTGCTTTAAGTTATTTTCTTATTTATTCAGAGGATTAATGTGAATTCTACTACACATAGATGAAATGCTTGAATATAAAAATAATATAAATATTAAGAAATATAAATATTAAGAAAAATTCTTCTTTGGGGTTCATAGAAAGAGGAGTACTAAGGATCCTAAATACTAAGGCTACAATGAAATTAGTTTGGTTTTCAAATCGTCTGTTTATATTAGTTCCTTTTTTTCTCTGCTCAAAAATTATTGTCCTGATCAGTTGGTTTAGGCCAAGTTATGGTGCAGTGACAAATAATTCTAAAAATCTCAGCCACTTACAGCTACATAGGTATATTTCTTACTGTGCAGCATATTGAGTGTAGCTTGGTGATGACTCTGTGCCATGCTTAACTCTCAAGGACAGAGGGCATACAGCAATGGTTGAACTACACAAAGTCTCTTAAGTTTGTTCAGTAGTGGCCCGTGTAACTTCCACTCACATTTCTTTGTGCATGGCAAGTTACAAGCCTGGTGTTGATGGAGTGAGTGGTATAATCCTCTTTATAGTAGGAAGGAGCTGGTATGGAAGGGCAGCAAATAGTTTGAAAAAATAACTCAATCTACTCTAAGCTTTGTAAATGACTTATTGCATATATACAGAGACACACATTTATAAATGTTACTGTAAAATAATGGGCACGATTTTCCTTAAGACAGTCATCAGAATTTTTTATCTTTGAAGAGTAAATATCAATTTGGCAATTTAAAAAAGTTTTTCCAACATTATTCAAAGGCTTATGAATATTATTTTAATATCCTCAATAATTTGAGGCTGGTTTGAGATTTAGAAATGATTATAACTCATTTGCAGTCAATTCTGCTAAGTAGATTGAGTTGCTGCTATAGTTTGAATGTGTGTGCTTCCCCCAGATTCATATATTGGAACCAAAAATTTATTGTGATAGTTTCAAGAGGTAGAGCCTTGGGGATGATTAAGTCACTCTACTCTTATGGGTAGACTTAGTGCCCATACAAATAGAGTTTAGGGAACTGCCTAGCCCTTTGCTTTTTGTCCTTCTCTCATATGAAGTCAAAGCCAGAAGGCTTTATCTACTAACCAGAAAATAATCCTTCATGAGACACTGAATCTGCAGGTGCTTTCATTGTGGATTTCTTAGTATGTTAGTCAACTTTCCATCACTATACAACAAAATACAGAGAAAATAAGGTCTGATATTGTAAGCTTCCTGCATCACTTTTCTTGCTAAGATTTGCTTTGGCTATTCTGGGCTTCACATTTTTCCCAATGAATTTGGAAATTTTTCTATTTCTATGAAGAATGTCATTGAAATTTTAATAGGAATTGCATTGAATCTGTATAGAACTTTTGATAGTATGATCATTTTGACAGTATTAATTCTGCCTATGCAAGAACATGGGAGATCATTCCATTTTCTAAGGTCTTCTTCAATTTCTTTCTTTAGCGATCTGTAGTTTTCATTGTAGACGTCTTTCACCTTTTTTGGTTAGATTGATTCCCAAGTATTTTATTTTTTTGAGGCTGTTGTGAATGGGTTAGTTTTCCTGATTTCTGTTTCAGCGGATTCATCACTAATGTATAGGAACTCAATTGGTTTATGAGTGTTAATTTTATATCCTGATACTTTGTTGAATTTGTTTATAAACTCAAGAAGCTTTCTGGTGGTGTTTTATGGGTCTAAATATAAATCTAAATATAGAATCATGTCCTCAGCAAATAGGGGTAGTTTGAAGTCTGGCATGGAATTGGGGGTGATCCTGGGCCTCCAGGTCTCCCACAGGGGTCCCAAAGGGGTCCCTGGAGGCAGTCCTTTCCCTGGACCTGGGTTTCCCTATGACTGGCAGCTAGGAGTCTTGGATGTGCCCTTGGCTGGGCTCCTGCGGTGGTTTGGACATACACAATTTAAACAGATTCATTTAAAACAATGAAATAGAAGACACCATCAAAAGCCTACCAACCAAGAAAAGCTCAGGACCAGACAGATTCTCAGCCAAATTCTACAAGACCTTCAAAGAAGAATTAATACCAATACTTGTCAAATTATTCCATGAAATAGAAAAGGAGGGACCTCTTCCAACCTCATTCTATAAGGCTAGTATCACCCTGATACCTAAGCCAGACAAAGACTCATAAGAAAAAGAAAACTCCAGACCAATATCCCTGATGAACTTAGATGCAAAAATTCTCAATAAAATTATGGCAAATTGCATACAAAAACATTGAAAAGATAGTGCAGCATGATCAAGTGGGGTTCATCCCAGTAATGCAAGGTTGGTTCAACTTATGGAAATCAATAAGTGCACTTTATCACATCAATAGACTTAAAGATAAAAATCATATGGTCATCTCATAGATGTGGAAAAAGCATTTGATAAAACACAACACCCTTTCATATTCAGAACACTAGAAAAACTAGGGATGGTAGGGGCATATTGCCTTTAAGAATTGGAACAAGACAGAGATGCCCTCTCTCACCACTCCTATTCAACATAGTCCTTGAAACTCTAGGCAGAGCAATTAGACAAAAGAAATTAAAGGGATATGAATAGGAAAAGAAGAATTACAACTATCACTATTTGTCAATGACATGAGTCTATGTTTACAGGATCCAAAAATGTCCACCAGGAAGCTTCTAGAATTAATAAATGAATTCAGCAAAGTTGCAGGATATAAAATCAACACCCATAAATCAATTGCATTTCTATACATCAGTGATAAATCCTCAGAAAGAGAAATTAGGAAGACTATCCCATTCACAGTAGCCTCAAAAAATAAAATAAAATAGTTGGGAATCAATCTAAAAAAAAAGAGGTGAAAGATCCATACAATGAAAACTAGAGAACACTAAAGAAAGACATTGAAGAAGACCTTAGAAGATGGAAAACTCTCCCATGTTCTCGGATAGGAAGAATTAATATTTTCAAAATGGCCATATTACCAAAAGTGTTAGACAGATTTAATGCAATTCCAATTAAAATATCAACAGCATTTCTCATAGAAATATAAAAAGCAATTATGAAATTCATTTGGAAAAATAAGAGACCCAGAATAGCTAAAGCAATCCTTAACAAGAAGAATGAAGCAGGAGGCATTATAATACCAGAACTTAAACTATAATAGAGAGCTATAGTAACAAAAATGGTATGGTATTGACACAAAAATAACTCTAGCTTCTACATATAAGAAAAAAAATTCAACCTTGATTTTCTGAGTCTGGCTTATTTCACTTAGCATGATATTTTTCACTTCCATTCATTTACCATCAAATGCCGTAATTTCATTCTTCTTTATGACTGAATAAAACTCAGGAATTAGACCAGAAGCTTTGCAACTGCTAGAAGAAAACATAGGCTCAACACTCCAACACATTGGTGGTGCCACCAGCTTCCTTAACAAGACTCCTAAAGCACAAGAAATAAAATCAAGAATCAATTAAGTGGGATGCCATCAAATTAAAAAGCTTCTATACAACAAGCAAACAAAAAAGATTAAAAGCATGAAGAGTGTGTATAGAATGGGAAAACATCCTTGTTGACTACTCCTCTGACAGGGGATTGATGTCCAAATGTAAAAAGAACTCAAAAGTTAACACAACAAATAAAGAAATAAAATAAAATAAAGACTACAACTAAAAATAAATGCTGGCAAGCATGTGGGAGAAAAGGTACACTCGTACATTTTTAGGCTGCAAATTGGTGCAAACTTTCTGCAACGTAGAGTGCAGATTCATCAAAAAACTGGGAATGGAACCCCCATAAGACCCAGCTATCTCATCTTTGGGAATTTATCCAAAAGAATTAAAATCAGTATACTATAGGGATATAGCCACATTAGTGTTTATAGCAGTGCAATTCACAATGGCCAAGTTTTGGAACCAGCCTGAATGCCAGTCACTAGATGAATGGATATTTTGACCCTTTGTTTTGTACTGTTGTTGTTGGTATTAATTATTGGTTTTAATTGTTTTTTACTATATTTCTACACTGGTTGTCTTTGTATCATTGCATTAGTGTTGTCACCACAATTTATTTTCTCCTTTCTCACCAGTACTGGGGATTAAGCCCTGAAGAAAAGCCTTCTCACAAAGAAGGCTCACATGTAAAAGTAAAAAGAGATATCTATCCCAAGAGATGTGCAAATCTCAAAATCAAACAGAAATAAAGAAATGTGAACAGATGAGGCAACATGTCTCCTTCAATGTATCATAACTCTTAACTAATGGAAGCTAAAGATATCAAAGTGGATAAAATGCTAAGGAATTTAAAATGGTAATTTTTAAAATGATCAATACCTTCAAAGATCACACACACACACACACACAAAAACAGCTTAATGAATTGAGGACAATAGTGCAAGATAAGAAACAGCAACTAAATAAAGAGAAATTCAGGGAAAAGGAACCAAATAGAAATCTTGAAAATGAAAACCTCAATTAGTCAAATGAAAACCTCACCAATAGACTAGATCAAATGTAAAAAAGAATAACAGGGATTAAAGACAGGGTTGACAAATTATTATATTGAGACCTTGATAAAGAAAAAAAATAATAAATTATGAATAGAACGTACACTTAATAGTGTAGGACACTATTAAGGGACCAAGGCTACAAATAATCAGTTTACAAACCTACAAATAATTCAGGAGTTGAGGTACAGGCTAAAGGCATAGAAAACCTATTCAATGAAGTAATAGCAGAAAATTCTTCATATCTTGGGAAAGATAAAGATAACCAGGCAAAGAAGGCATTTAGAACCCCAAATAGATATAGCCCCCCCTAAACAATCATAGTCAATTTGCCAAAAGCACAAAACAAAGAAAGAAAACCTGCAAGAGTGAAATGCCATGTCACTTATAAAAGGAAATTCATCAGAATAACAGCATATTGCTCTTCAGAAATCCTAAAGGCTAAGAAAGTATGTGCAGATATATTTCAAATCTTAGAAGAAAGTAACTGCCTACATAGAATTATTGCATCCTGCAAAGGTATCCTTCAAATTTGTGTAAGTCAGCCTTTTATCACAGTGACAAAAATGCCTGTCAAGTAAAACTTAGAACAAGAAAGATGTATTTCGGCTCAAAATTTCAGAAGATTCAGTTGATAGTCTACTGGCTCAAAGGCAAAACATCATGGCTCCATTCCTTTGGGCCTAAGGTGGGGCAGAACATCATGGTAGAAGGACATGGTAGAGGAAAGCTGCTCAACTCATGGCAGCCAGGAAGCAGCAAGAAAGGAACAGGAAGGATATGTAGAAGATAAACCCTTCCAGGGTACTCCCCCAATGAGCTATTTCCTCTTACTTGTTCTACCTCCCAGCAGTCCATCAAGTATCGATGAATTAATCTATTTAATGACTGTTTCATCAATGAGAACAGAGCCCTCATGATCCAGTCATTACCTAAAAGTCCCACCAGTGGATCTTGCTGCAATGGGGACCATGCTTTCAACAGATGAACATTGGGGGGGACTTCCCTGATTCAGAATTGAAGGAGAAATAAGGACTTTTAAAGATAAGCATACAATACAAGAATTATGACCACTAAACCAACATTACAAAAGATACTTAAATGATATCTATCTACACACAAAGAAGAAGCAAGATAATTTCATGGAGACACATGAAATAATAACTCTTACTGAAAGAGTAGAGAAATAAATGAGAATTGGAAAGAATCAAAAATTATCATTACAGTAACTCATCAAAATTAATAAGGTAAAAGAAACAAACATAGATTATTCAAAATAACCAAAAGATAGATAACAAAAATAGGGGGATGTTTAGAGAACTCATTTGACAATAAGTTGGAAACTTTAGAAGAAATAGGCAAATTTTTAGACACATATGACCTTCCAAAATTGAACCAAGGGATATAACTAACATAAATAGATCAATAGCAAGCATTGACATTGAAGTAGCAATAAATGTCTTCTAAGGGGATGGGGGGGTGGAGTCTAGGACCATGTAGATTCACTGCTGAATTTTACAAGACTTTTAAAAGAACAAAAACCAATGATCCTCAAACTATTCCGTTAGACAGAAAAGGAAGAAACTATTTTCAGATTCATTCTGTGAAGCCAGTATTACCCTGCTACCAAAACCTCATAAGGACACAATAGAAAAAGAAAATTATAGACTAACATCCTCAATTAACATATATATGAAAACTCTCAATATAATACTTTCAAATAAAATTAAACATTATATTAAAAAGATCATAGGCCATGCTAAAACTGTTTTCTATCCAGGGAAACATACCTAAATCAATAAATGTAAATAACTACATAAATAGAATCAAGAATAGATCATCACAGTAGATAAAGAAAAAATCAGTGTAATTTAACATCCCTTCATGATAAAGCCCATTGAAGGACCATACCAGGCTATAGGTAACAAACTCATTGCCAACATCATGCTGAATGGGGAAAAAACTTAAACTAATTGAAGGAATAAGATATCAATAGCCACTCTCACCACTCTTATTCAATACTGTAATAGAAATTTTAGCTAGATCAATCAGGCAAGGGAAACAAAAGTGATAAAAATAGGAATAAAGGAAGCCAAATCATCCCCTTTTTGCAAATGATACAATTATTTACCTAGAAACCCTATGGAGTCCACCAAAAGTCTGTGAGAACTGGTAAACAAATTCAGCAGAGTAGAAAGATAAAAAAAATCAACATATAAATATCAGTAGCTGTCCTATAATGAACCAATAATTAACTGAGGAAGAAATTAGGAAAATAACCCCACTCATAATAGCTCCAAAAAATAAAATATTTAGGAATGAAACTAATCAAAACAGTGAAAGACCTCTGCAATGAAAATTATGAAGCATGGAAGAAATTGAAGAAGACACTAGAAGATAGAAAGACATCCTAAGTTCATGGGGTTGTGAGAGGTAATATTGTTAAAATGGCCATAGTACCAAAAGTGATCTACAAAGATTAAATGCAATCCCCATCAAAGTATCAGTGACATTCTTCACAGAACTAGAAAAACAATCCTGAAATTTTTATAGAAGCACCAAAGACCCTGAATAACAAAGCAATCCTAAGCAACAGAACAATGCTGGAGATGTAACAATACTCAGTTTAAAAATATACTATGAAGTCTTTGTAACAAAAACATCCATGGTTAGGCATAAAAACAGACATGTAGACCAATGGAAAAGAACAGAGGACTCATAAATGAACTCATGCATCTACAATCATCTGATTCTTGTCAAAGGAACCAAAAAGTATACAATGGAGAATAGACAGACTCTTCAACAAATGGTATGGAGAAAACTGAATATCTGAATGTAAAAGATTAAAAGTAGATTCCTGTAACTCACTCTGTGAACAAAACAACTGAAAATGGATCATAGATCTTAATGGAAGCCCTGAAACATTGGAACTGGTAGAGGATAACACTCTAAATAAAAATTTACTGAACATGATTTCAGTAGCCCAGGAAATAATAGCAAGAATTAACAAATGGGATTACATCAAATAAAAGTTGTTCACAGCAAAGGAAACAATCAAAAGAATAAAAAGGCAGCCTACAGAGTGGGAGAAAAGTTTGCCAGCCATTCATCTGAAATAGGATTAATATCCAGAATAGAAAGAACTTAAAAGATTTAATAACAAAAGACCACAGGATCTAATCAATAAACTGGCAAATTACCTGAACAGACACTTCTAAAAAGAAATACAAATGGCTAATGAATATATGAAAATATGTTCGGATTCTTTAGCTTTCAGATAAATGCAAATCAAAACTATGTGAGGTTCTATCTCACTCTAGTCAGAATGGTTATAAGAAAACAAACAAACAAAAAAATAACAAATGCTGGCAAAGATGCGGGGAAAGGAGCCCTTATACACTGTTAGTAGGAATGTAAATTAGTACATGTGCTCTGGAAAACAGTATGGATATTCCTTAACAAAGCTAGCTATGCCACTCCTGGGTATCTATACCCAGAGGAGTCAAAGTTAGCATACTATAGAGATTCCTGCATACCCATATTTACCATGGCACATTCACAGTAGCCAAGTGATAGAATCAGCCTCGGTGCCCTTGAAGTGATGCATGGATAAAGAAAATGTGGTACATATACACAGTGGAGTATTATTCAACCATAAAGAAGAACAAGGTTGAGTTATTTATAGGAAAATGGATGAAACTAAAGGTCATCATATTAAACAAACTAAACCAGGCTCAGAGAGACAAGTATCATATATAGAAGCTTATGATACGGATGACCTCTTTTATTATACTAAAATATTTCCTGTACTACCTCTTTATTGTTTCTCTTCTAGTTCTTATAGGCTTCAAAGGTGATGTGCATGTTAGTTAAATAGGATGGTGGTACACAGATCTATTAAACATTCCTGTGCACTGGGTCAGAGAAA